>CM052257.1:1090537-1187775 GCA_028455795.1 Lasioglossum marginatum | reverse complement strand
TCGCTTCAAATGACCCAAGGAACCTCCCATTTCCGGCTGTCGCTATCGTTTTGGGACACCCTGTATATGACTGAATTCATAATAATATGAATAATAATATGACTGAATTCGTAATAACAAAGAATCGTAATTAACAGTAGAGTTACGATCAGTGCTTCGATTGAAACCAACTTTTTTCGCGCATGCGCGATGATTTCAGCCTCAGTAACGTAAGCTTCTCGGTAAAATGGGGTTCCTTGTGCACCCCGCAGGATGTTAAAAAATTATTAGTATATATATTACGGTCAGTCTCTTGTTGTGGTCCACTCGTCCCGCCAATAACACTGGTAAACTCCCGCCAATATAACTGTCACACTGGCTACAGGGCCACAGCCGCCACAGTTTTCTCGCGCATGCGCATAAAAAGTTGGTTTCAATCGAAGCATTGGTTACGATCGCCAACGAATCGCAAAAAGAAGATCAGATCGAAACGAGCAACCGCGACAAACACGTCTGTCAACGATTGGTTATCCGTGCGTTCTTAATACAAATAAATACGACTTCTCCTTACAACGGCTCGGCTTTTCCTTGCAATAGGAACAATGAATAATAGTAGTGAATTGCACAAATAATACAAGCCTTAAAAACTACTTCAAATGTATGCGTAGTATGTGTGTATCTATGCCTTCTCGAACAGATATTTAGAAAAGAAAATAATCGTTGAATAACGTCGCACAGTTTTGTTTGCAGATGACTCGTACGGCGCGACCTCGCAGCTAAATCAGTTTCCCAGAGAAAAAGAATTACACGATCATCCAAAAGAGCAAAGGACCTAGGAAATCGGTATAACGGTTTCCCAGGCACGTCCAAGGTTATTAACTTGGTCTTTCTCGTTACGAAGAGCGCGCGCGATCGGAATCGCTTAGATGTTTCGACTCACTCCTCCCACGGAGCTCTGCGAAAATCTTAGACTAGCTTTATTAACGTCTCGGAAAGTTCATATATATCCTATTTCCAGTGAATGGCGATTTTCTTAATAAAATCTCGCCGTCGACGTGTAACAAGGCGATCATTTTTCAGAGAAAAATCATGATATTTTTTTTAAACGAATCTATTTGAGAAGTATAATTAGTAGACCGCGGATGGTTATGCAATTTTCAATTTCTATTGACAAATTTTAAGAAAGTGTCATGTAATGAAATCCTATTTTTAATGGGGACAGTCTTTGTAGATCCAAAACAAATAAAAATCTTACTAAATTCTGTCGAATTTTATATCCTAGCATTTTTTTTTTAATTTTCATAAGCCTTTATAATGCAGAAACTCAATATTTTAACTATGCTACAATCAAACTGTAGGAATTATTATTGGAAATTATATTTCCAATAATTTTTTAACGATGTTTAACGGTACTACTGTGCTCACAGAATATATGAAATGTAACAATTTCAATTTTACTCAGTATTTATGTTTTTTTACTACAGCACACACACCTCACCAAAATATTCTGAAAAAATTCATGAACAATGCTTATATCCAAACACTGATATGTTTAAATTTCAATGCGAAATCTGCATTATACTCATTTGTGTAAAGATTTTTGTTGTTTTGTAACCACGATTTCAGAATATGCTTTATCATCGCTTACATTAGGAGTGTTTCGATAAAACTATTGAAGACGTTTTAAAAAATAACACATTCATATAAACATGATTTTGGTAATGCACAAAATAATATAAAATATGTAATATCCATATATAATAAAATAGATATAATACAAAAATAAATATGTTGAAACTGCATGGATATAAAAATGCTCCGACACTCTCTGGTACCTTTAATATGCATATCTATATATTTATATAAAATTATTCATTTTAATTGAACAAAGAAATTCGGTTTTATTTCACCTTAAAATACCGAAATTACTTTCTTGCCATCCCAATAGAATGCCATAGAAATAATGAATGAGCTTCGTGACGATAAACTTTTATTTGACGATAAACTCTTTACTGAACGCTGCGAATTACGATTTGTAAGACAGTAGTAAGAAGGCCAGGCCAGGCCTTTGTAGACGGGACTAAGAAGGCCAGATTCATTAATAAACTTTTCATTGCCATTTACTTACCGTGCACGTACATTAAAAACAAGGGAAACGCACGGAAAGTGATAAAATCAGTCGCATATTACATTTCTTATGCGAAACGGGAGTACTTTATGCATGCAGCGAGCTGTCTGTGTTGCGGAAAAAATACGAATGCAATCCTTTCGCTATTTCTACTTCAATTAGTAGGAAACTTTAATAATTATGCGTCGCGCTGCCGAGGGAAAAAAACCGCTGGTACGGATGTCATATCTCGCATGTCATATTCATCGCGAATATTTTAAATTTCTGTTTTTAACTTGTTTCGCACCGACAGTGAACATGTTTTCACTATTAGAAAATGGCTCGAATAATTGTAGGTCTCATTTATCATACCTATTAATATATCTCTCTTATCATAAATTGGTCGTAACTCTATTTTTTTAGAAACTAACAAATTAATCAAGTTTCGAAAGTTTAAATCTCGTTTATTACCCATTTCATTATTAACTTCATAATCCATTATGAAAGACGTTATTATTTAAATTTCATTTATCGTACCTATTAATATATCTCTCTTATCATAAATTAGTCGTAACTCTATTTTTTAGAAACTAACAAATTAATCAAGTTTCGGAAGTTTAAATCATACTTAAATATCCAATATTATATTAAACTGATGCCTTTGGATATGAATAGCAATCGCTAAGTTTACTTTAATCAATTAAAGACTTCGCTAATTGTTCGAACAATTCGTTTGAATATTTTTTATTCGCTAACGATAATTCACGAAATAAAGAATTTAAGAAAGGAAATAATATACATATTTTTCCACTAAATATTTCACTGTGTAAGAGATAGTTTGCAAAACATTTTCTTGTCAATTATTATAATTTCCATTAGTTTTAAAAGATTTCTCCTAATTTATCTACCAGGATAAAAAGGAGTAGGCGTAATTTAAAACAGTAATAACATTAGAAGAATTTAAAAATACTGTTATGTAACATATAACATTATATTATTTTCAATCTATTAAACATATTACGATGGAGAATAAATTTCTATTTCTCTCTATACTGTTATGTAACATATATTATATTATTCTCAACCTATTCAACATATTACGATAGAGAATAAATTTCTATTTCTCTCTAGTTTGTTGCAATTCAAGTAGAAAATGTTTATTTTGCATAAAGATCCGCTGTGTAATCATTATATCGTAATTTGTTGAAGAATTTCTAAATTCATGCAAACACAAAGACCTAGTTTATAATTCAACATAATGCGAAACAGTATAGGGGAAGAACAAGAGAAAAATTCCACGTAAGCAACAGAGAAAGTTTACGTTCGAGAAAACACCGATGGGAAACCATTGTTTTCTTCACCCAGTTCAAAATTAGAACCGTAAGATTGAAATATGAGTTCTTCCTCAATGAGTTCTTTCCACTCGGTCTGAGAAAATCGCTGAGAATCCGAATCTTATGTAACGGCGCTCCTGTTTGCACGACTGTTAATAACGCGTTCGATAAAGTTGCAAGACTGTCGTCGAACTCGTTCCTTCGTGAGCCACAGGGATTCAGTTCTCCGGGGGTATAAATTGCTATTGGAATTATCTAGGATTCGATACGTGCTACCAAAATTTTATCTACGGAGTGATTTGCAGAGATTTGTCTTGTTTACGAATATCTCTTTATCCTCTGGGGTATACCTTTTATCCGTTTCCGTCTTTTCGTCAGTTCCATCTTTTCTTCAAAGTTTTAGGAGAGTGTTTACTAGCACGGCACACTTGTACTCTAGTGCTTTATTTCAATTAATTATTTAAATCAAAGGGTCACAAAATTATGAAAAATTGTCGATCTTACAAGTTTAATTGTTGCAATTTCGTGTAAATACAAAAGTATGATGAGTCCAACAAGTATACATTTGGACATTATATTTAAATTCTACGTACGAAGTTTTATGAATTAATTATAAAATTCATTACAACTTTCTGGAATTGTCTCTTAATGGTTCAAATAATGATGAAATAAAAAAATCCCATAAGTTTAATTGTTGCACCTTCGTGTAAACACAATGAATCCAACAAGTGTACAATATATTTGAACACTACATTTAAATTCTACATACGAAGTTTTATGAATTAATTATAAAATTCGTCACAACTTTCTGGAATTGTCACTCAATGGTTCAAATAATGATGAAATAAAAAATCTCACTAGTTTAATTATTGCACCTTCGTGTAAACACAGTGAGTCCAACAAGTGTACAATATATTTGAACACTACATTTAAATTCTACATACTCAGTTTTATTAAATAATTATACAATTCACCACAACTTTCTACAATTGTCTCTAAACGGTTTAAATGCGAAAAGGGTCGGAAATTTAATGAAAAATTCAAAGAAGATCCGTATTTTAAATCGTGTCCATTCTGTTTCAGAAGTTAACTAATTTCTGTTAAACTAAGAAGTTTAACTAATTTCAGAAGTTCGTGCCCGATGTGAATATAAAATACAAGTGGTTACATTTTCAAATAGCAGTTTTATTAATTAATTATTGTATATTCACCACTACTTTGTAAGTACAATTGTCTCCCAACGTTTTACAAGTTTTACAAACATCCTACATACAAAATTAAATCGAAAAAATTTACTTGTTACTTGTTAACATTATTTAAAGCACTAAAGATATTAAAATTAGCTTGACTAACTTGGATAATGCTGATGACACATTTTTCACTTGAGATATTTCTCAATCTTTTACAGGACATTGTAATAGGAAAATAATTGTTTCTAAAGTTTCATAGAAGCGAATGTGAAAAACAAATTTTTAAACTCCATAGAGTCATTTGAAATCTTTAATATCGGACCCTGTTTTGAATAAAAAAAAAGGTTACAGTCATGGTCGTGAAGAGACTTCATTCTTCAAATTGAGCGTAGGCAATGGTCCACAATAATAATTAATAAAAATAAGTAATTCAAGGATTTTTTAATTTTTGTGAAGTAATATTTAATGGGGCTATAATTCTATTGTATAATAGAATCTAGAAAAAAGCAGCTTCTTCTTCCTAATAATAATTCTAATAATAATAAAGATCGATTGTTCACAATTGTTCTAAGTTCTTTGTAAACAATGAGAACATACGAGATATTGTGTTTACGGCGTAAACTTCCATGCACCTCGTCGGATTTGATGCTGGGCAAACATACAAACACGTTTTTATCAACAATAACAAGAGTGTAACTATTGCCATAACAAACATATAGGAATTGAATACACATCAATAAAGATGCTTAACAAAACTGCAAAACTGTGAGTCCTCTCTCGCAACGTGATTGATTTTTCCTGTTTTTTTTTTCAAATGCACCCTTCCAGAGCTCAACAACCTCTTCCAGAGAAATTCCTGATCACTTCCCTGACTTAGTTGGAAATATGCTGGGACCAATGAAACTTTGAGAGCTTTTCTGCTTTCGCGATCTCCCACGCTACTTCAGTTGCATGACGTAAGCGCCGGAGAAAATTCACGCGTTTATTTTGAGAAAACCTTAGGGTCTCATAACAGTGTTTGAGTTTATGATGAGTATTTGGAAGAAAAATGAAATAAATCGATGAAAAATGTTGTTGACAATAAAGTGAAATCATTACTTTATGATGTGACGTGATATTGCAAACAGCAGAATTTAAATACAATAAAAATTTAAGTTTATACATTTTATTATATTCCTCACGCGAAATGTTCTACTGTGATGTACACAAAGGAGGAATTAAAATATTGCATATTCAAACACATTCATAAATTTCATAATTTATTTGAATTTAATTTATTCGCTAAATTAATTTTAGATAATCTTACAGAAACTAATAATGGCAAAAATGTAATTCGTAAAAATGGAAATGGATAATTCAATTTAATATGCAACTGGAGATATAGGTACATTGCTTTTACAATAATTAATGACCACCATTTTAATGAATTCATTAAGGAAAATTATTAGAAATCGACAAAACGTTGTTTCAAACAATGCAATATGTAAATATGTAGAAAATTCGTAACGACGCCGTGAATTTATAATGGGCTATGGAAATGATAAAATTAAAGAGAACGCGAATATTAATAATAATTAGTGATATCTTCATTCTTCTCTATTTAGCATTAAGAAGTTATTTAATCGGGAAAAGAAATTTTGCCTTATTTTTGTTTTCATAGTTTCATTTATTATTTTCATTATCATTATTTATTTAATGCTTTAAACCAAGTATGGTTTATGTAGCATATACAATACATAAACATATTAATATATTACATAATAGCTAAATGCGCCTCTTAACTTAACTTAACTTAAAACTAGTTTATATAGCCTCTACTTGGTTAAATTAATTTAATGAAATTAAATTTTAATTGCAAATTAAATAAAGATGTAGAATAACATGAAATGTAAATCACAAAATTAGAACGCGAATATTAATAATAATTAGTAACATCTTTCTTCTCGATTCAGCATAAGAAATTATCTAATCGAGAGACGAAATGCCTGAATTTTTATTTTCATGAAATGCTCTACGAAAATGTGAATTTGCCTAAAGATTCGCGGTCTATTGACGATAGAGAAATGGCTGTATAATATATGGAAGTTAGGACGTGCTCACTATTTTCGTGAAATTCGCCAATATTATTGCACCAATTGCAGGTTTACCTGCATGTACCACCGTTTTCGAGCCTCAAAAACGATATGATCTCGATCTCCTCTATGGAGACGTAAACTGAGCCGTATTCAAAGCCCTAACAAGTCGGACTCTTGACCCGCTTTCAATGGATACTTCAAAACCAGCGTTACATATATGGCAACCGAGCGCAGGTTACATTGAACAGTCCCGCAAAGGCTGAATTTAACAGTATATGTAGAAAACCTCGTACTTCAACGTTAGGTATAATTAAAGGAGCGTGAAGGATCTGATTAGAAAATTTACTCCCCGAGATAGTCTTGTTTGAGAAATTTATGTGTCGGCATTTTCGCATTTGATCCAGCCACTTCTGCATAATATTTTATACTGGAAATTGTAACTTAAAAAATGGTTAACCTATTCAGTGCCAATCGGAACATTAAACTTGAGAGAAAAAGGCAAACGTTCATGATTAGACTGCGGAGTTTATGCATTTATGACAAAAATGGACACGTACAATTTAAAGCTGTGAACATGTTAAAAATATTTTAGGACATCAATGTATTAGTTTCAGCTTAATAGGATAATTAAAAGCAGAATACAATATTTATTTGGCTCCTGCGTCCTGCCATCAATGCGAACATTTTTTATTTTGTATAAAGATCCGCAGTCTATTTATGATACTGAAGAGGAATCCATAAATTAGAATGAGATATCCGATAAAACTCTGAAATAATAATATAATAATATATTAGTATATTCCTACTCTGTTTATTGCCCTTAACTATAAGGCTGAGCAAAGCAATAAATTATAAAGTATAAAATATATATTATATATTATTATTATATTACTATTAAGTATAAATTATATATTATACTCGATAATATTCTGATATAATAATAGAATAATAATATATTAGAATATTCCTACTTTATTCTATTCTACAATCGAGTTTGTATTATTGCCGTTAGCTATAAAGCTAAATAAAGCAATAAATTATAAAGTATAAAATACATATTATATATATTAATTATAATATAAATTATATTGTACTATTATAATATTCTGATATAATAATAGAATAATATATTAGAATATTCCTACTCTATTCTACCGTATTGTTGCCCTTAGCTATAAAGCTGAATAAATCAATAAATTATCAAATATAAAATACATGTTATACTTGATAATACTGTGTGATATAATAACATACTAGAATATTCCTATTCTATTATTGCCCTTAGCTATAAAGCTGAATAAAGCAATAAATTATAAAGTATATATTAATAAGAGAGACCGGGGCTAGTCAAATTGTGGAAATCGCTTTGAATTAGCATAGGTTGAAATGTTTATCAAATTTATCTCGACGAGTGCAATAAATCAACGAACCCCGGATCTGGGGTTGGTTGACATACACGGTGGTGTTAGTTGACTTGGCATATTATTTCTTTACTTTACTTTAATTAATATCTAACTTCCATTATTTATTTAGTTAACACCGGCCGTACACTTAGAAAAATATTGATGCATTGAAAATAGCTTATTTTAGTGAGTAACTCATACTTTTTTGTTCAAAAATATTTAGAAATTTCAAAGTTGTATTTATAAACGTCTTGGAGGCGTTATTAACACTTTACCTACCGGAAGCCTATTAATAGGATTTTCAATCATTGTGCTGTACCAAAAGAAAGCATAGAAATTTTCTTTTACATTACAATCTTAAATGTGAAACTATTAGATGACGTTATTGGGGGTAAATTGTTAGTTCAAAATGCAAAAATTGCTGTTGCTATTGAAGGTTCCATTAAAAAGAATTTATCCACGTACCATAGATTTTTCAAAATTATGCAATAATCACCGGTCGGTGTTAACAAAGCGATTCCAAACCGATTTGTAATTAGTAACCGGTTCATTTGAAATAAGAAATTTGATAAGATGTAGTGTAAGATAAGGTAGTTTATCTAGTGCCTTAATAAAGGATTTTCTTTTCATTGCATATAGTTTCTTAAACTAAAAACGACCTTGTTGTTGAAGAACATCTCTCTACCTTATAATAAATGAAGAACGTGAACGACCAAAAAATTCAGTTTTCTAATAAAGAATGTAATTTTGTAAATCGTTGACAGAGTACGTTAATTACAATAGTACTCAATGTGATCAGTAAGTTTTACTTCGAAAAAATAAAATGTTCGTTTAACATTACTTACTAAACAAGTCATATGGAATAACGCAATATTTGAAATATGGAGACAAAATTGTCGGAAATATGACTTGAGAAGTTTTGCGTTGTCCATCGCGTGAGAGTACGACATTCTTTACTGAAACGATCACATTGGTCAGTGGACAATCGCCGTAGAAGTACGGTCAGGAGGAACAGCGATGCCCCGCGGTATTCCTATTGCAATTGAAAAATAGCTACAATTCATGAAACATTCTCCTGGATTCTCTGACCCAGTTCTTCGTGCCAATGCAAAGCTCGCAGAAAATGGGTTCCCTGGGGTTTTAGAAGTACTGGAAGAATATTCGGTGGTGGCCATTTATCCATGGGAATTGCGGAGCCAAATCGTCACGGAGAATTTGGTCGGTGTATTGCAAATTACGAACTTGCAAGAGTTATTAGAAATTTCAATCGTTGCCAATCGATAAACCGTGCGCACATAACTGTACGTTTTCATAGTTCAATTTTCCGGAAGCTGGCCGACAGCATTTTGATCAAATTCTATTTTACGCGAAATGTGCAATGAAAAATATTTGAGTGAGACTTAATTTTAATTACACTATTATAAGCACACAGTATGCGATTGTTTAGATACTATATTTAATTATTTTATTTTGCATTCATTTTAGGAAGCTGGCCAACAGCACTTTGACAAAATTATATTTTACACGAAATGCGTAATGAAAAATTTCAGTAAGACTTGATTTTAATATGAGCACATTAGTATGAGCAGACAGTATGCAGTTTTGTAGATACTGTATTTAATTATTTTATCCTGCTTTAATTTTACCAAGCTGGCCAACTGCACTTTGAAAAAATTCAATTTTACACGAAATGTGTAATGAAAAATTTAAGTGAGACTTAATTTTAATATGAGCACACTATCTATTATAAGCATACAGTATGCAGTTTTGTGTAGATACTATATTTAATTATTTTATTTTGCTTTCATTTTAGGAAGCTGGCCAACAGCACTTTGACAAAATTCTATTTTACACGAAATGTGTAATGGAAAATTTAAGTATAACCAAATTTTATATGTATGAGCACACTATTATAAGCATACAGAATGCAGTTTTATAAATATTATATTTAATTATTTTATTTTGCTTTCATTTTACGAAGCTGTCCAACAGCATTTTGAAAGAATTCTATTTTACACGAAACGTGCAATGAAAAATATTTAAGTGTGAGACTTAATTTTAATTACACTATTATAAGCACACAGTATGCAATTGTTTAGATACTATATTTAATTATTTTATTTTGCATTCATTTTAGGAAACTGGCCAACAGCACTTTGATAAAATTTTATTTCACACGAAATGCGTAATGAAAAATTTCAGTAAGACTTGATTTTAATATGAGCACATTAGTATGAGCAGACAGTATGCAGTTTTGTAGATACTGTATTTAATTATTTTATTTTGCTTTCATTTTACGAAGCTGTCCAACAGCATTTCGAAAAAATTCTATTTTACACGTAATGTGTAAAGAAAAATTTAAGTAAGGCTTAATTTTAATATGAGCACCCAGTATGTTCACATTATTAATACGATACAGTATGAAATATCTATACATATTATACAGTATGATTATACTGTTATGTGCACATAGTATGCACTTGTTTAGATACTATATTAAATCATTTTATTTTGCTCGACTGTACGCGTCTACTGAAAAATAACATGTACCAATATTCCCTCAAAAATAAATAACGATTTCACTCATGCATTTAATAAAAACGAACGTCGTAAAATATAGAAAGGTCCGTAAATCAAATACACGGCTTTCATTTTGAAAAATCTATGCATACGACGTAACTAAAATTGATATTTTACACAGGATTATGCGAATAGCTCTGCAGTTTCTTGAAAGCTTAAATTTTACACTGTGTCTGAGGCACTGAGAGACTGTGAAAAATCGCAGTACATAAATCCATAAGGAACAATATATCTGAGAACACATAAATTCCATTCCTCCGTTCTACACTCTGTGGATATACTGCGAATTGTATACCACAGGAACTGTTCGGAGGCGAAAGCACATATTTCAATATCGGTGCTCGATGTTTGGTAAACTTATTTAAACTTGTGACGTGTAATTCGAGCGAAATAAAAATTCGTAGATCCTGCCCGGTTATGGCAGACTTACAGTGAGTGTAAAACGTATTCGTGCGCCCTTTAAAATAGAATAACTTTTTTATAATTGTACCAAACGACCTGATTTTTTATAATCAATTAGAAGCACTGATTTACGAAATGATATGCGAAAAAGATTTTCAATTGATTACAAAAAATCAGGTCGTTTGGTACAATTATAATATCTTCTAATTTTAATTCTAAAATTAGAAAAGTTGCAGTCTTTTGCTTCGCTTGCATTAAACCCCTCACTGTTACGGAGACAATACTGAATAAGATCATACAAATTTAATTTTTCCTAGCTTTCCTCCGTTTCTCCTAGCTTTGTATTTTTCATTGATGTATTTTATTATGATGTATTTTATTTTCATTGATGATTCATTCATTTATGACGAAAATGAATAGGTGTAATTTAAAGTAGTGCAAACATTGAAAGAATTTAAATATACTGTTATATTATTTTCAACCTATTAAACATATTAAGAAAGAAAATATATTTATATTTCACTCCAATTTGTTGCAACTCATGTAGACAATTTTTATTTTGCATAAAGATCCGCTGTCTACACATGAATGTAACAAGATAAAACGTCGTTTCAGAAACATCGCTGAAGCTTCAGCTAATGAAATCCGAAATTGTGTTTGCGCGAACCTAATATGTTTCCGCATAACCAATTTTTAAACGTCGGTTTCCGTGTCTGTTTTTGTTTTTTTGTTACTTTTCATTAAGAATGAGGTTAATGCGTAATAATTCCAGAGAAGGAGAAATATGCTTATAAATGATAAGTGGAGAATATTCGTTCTCGAGTGACGAGAGACCCGGCGCATGAATGCGCGAGAAGAAGTTTTATGAAAGTAAAATGTGCTTTAATATTTTGTAATTTGCTGGCTCGTTTTCGACATACAAATAGAGACTTGCGAATGAAACTCCTGAGTCGCAATCGCGAACCAGAAACATTTTGCACCATCGCGAGTAAACCGTCACGAATCGAAAGCATGACATTGTTGAGAAAGGGACTTAATTAATCTCCTAATTAGTGTGTTCATTAACTGGTCGTAATAGTTTCATTCGTGACGCGACTTTTGCAAAACATAATGCGTCATGTCAGCAATTAAACGGAATAAAAATTATATAATATATTCTTATTTATTTTATGACGTCGATAATAACCTGGAGCTATAAATTAAAAAAAGAAGATTACTGGTACGAAGATTTCATTTCATGCAGTTTTCTCCTTGATAAGAAAATGAAAAATGGACTATATTTATTGTCTGGAACTGGTCAGATTTAAATAACGTACCTACAATGTAACATTTTAGAAGTTGATTACAATTATAAATATTCATCAAGATATTAATAATCCTTAGTGTATGAGTTGTTAGTATTAGTAGATAACTAATTGTTTTATTTAGATTGCGGATGTTTATGCAATTTTCAATTTTTGTAGACA
This sequence comes from Lasioglossum marginatum, assembly GCA_028455795.1. Lineage (NCBI taxonomy): Eukaryota > Metazoa > Arthropoda > Insecta > Hymenoptera > Halictidae > Lasioglossum > Lasioglossum marginatum. The sequence goes on along the minus strand of CM052257.1, from coordinate 1,175,239 downwards.
AATTTTAAGAAAATGGTGCCAAATAAAATTCTATTTTCATTGGTAATAGCATTTGTACAGCCAAAATAAGTAAAAATCGTACTAAATTCTGTTGAATGTTACACTCCGGCATTTTTTGAAAATTTTTGTAAGTCATAAATGCATAAAGATCCGCAGTCTAGTTTTATTTCTTTATATATTTATTATTTACGAGGGAATCAAGAAATTTACAACGGAATTATGTATTACTTATTGAAAACAGTTAAACTTGCAAAAATATATTTATATAGGATTGTGTATTACTTATCGAAAACAGTTATTTATTTAGAATACTAGCAAGAATATATTTAAGTAGGATTACTATTATTTCCCCGACAATATGGCTGTGGTATTATAGGTATAGTATCTCTTCGAATGAATTTAAGGCGTTCTTCATTTTCCAGTTAAACAATTTTTAGAAATCATTGGACATCCGTTTTTTAGAGAAATTTATTAACCATTGGAAAGAACAGGTCATGCTTTCAATCTGTCATAATTTATTTCTGATTTCCATATCTTGCGAATGCATGTAAATAGGCCACGTGCCCTGTGAAATTTCCAGTAATTGCAACAGGACAGGTTGCAACAACCTGTGAGTAATTAGTGCACATTACTTCATTAGTGGAAACGTAGAAGTAAATACCGCGTATCGATGCCAGCTAATTGTACGTTACAATTTTCAGCGAATTCGCAATAAACGAAGCCAAAACGGGAACCAAAACGGGGGACAGAACTCCAAAACAGAGTTCAGTCAAATAAAAAAAGATCCGGACGCCACCGCAACATGATCGGCATTCCCTCAAAGGCGGCATTGTTATAAATATTCCATAAACCACGCCGCGGTTTGCGAAGGCCCCAGTTAGCGCGATAAAGATCGCCCCTGTACGTGTCGCCGGACGGGGTTGATTTATTCATAAACGTGTACAAAGTGGTCCTAAGTTTCCCGTCGAAAATTGCATCGGCACTTGCTTCCACCTGTGAATGGACACGGATAATGTTGCGAAGGCGGAAGATGCTCCGCGAAAAAAAGAAAGAAATAAGTTGATGGAAAGAATTCGAGCGGACCGTTCGGTTCGAAACAAAAGTGTGTCGTGAATGGACGCGTAAGAAATTTCATCCGGTTTATATTCAATGTTTGCGACGCGAATAAAATTGTCCGCGCGACCGGCCGCCGACGAACATTTCCATTCGAATAATTCTATATGGCCATTGCTGGGCTGACAAAAGGGGCTGTAAAAAAGAAGCAGGTCTTCAACAAAAGGCGGAGCGCCGGTCGTACATAAATCTATATAGAACAATACATCTGGGGTAACACACAAATTCCTCTTCTCTTCTCTTTCTCTTTTTTACCCACCCCTTGTCCACAGACACCGGCGCGCCGCGAACGACGTATCACAGATACCATTCGCAGATGAAACTACATTTTCACCACTTTCGGGATCAATAGTGCATCGTGGCGGATGCATCCGCGTCCTGAACCCCTCGTGTCTCTTATTGTGGTTGAAGAATAGTTGCAATCCCGAAACATCCGTAGATTCTCTGACCTCTTTCAAGAGGGTCTTCGTCACTCTCCGCCACGTCGCGCGCCGTCCTCCTCATCCTCTACACCACGAACATCCCTGTTTCTGTGTTCTCTGTTGGAGCACCTTTTACTTAGCGCGGCGCGAAGTGTGTATTTCCGTGTGCACACCATTCAAGTGCCATCTGTCGTGGAACTTTCTGCCTCCACGCATCTTCGCGTTTTCTAGTAATTCGATGGAACGGTAAATTGCTCTTCTCTTTCTCGCCGTAGGGCTACCGGAGAAAGTGGGTTGCGAACGGGGGGTTGCAAGGCGTGCGGAGCATTTCTGGGCGGGGAGGAAGCTCGCGAAACTGTTGCCGTGACATTATCCGTCCACGGACAGAAACCACCCTGTCGATTTCGGGATGTACTGTGACTCCCATTAATATTCGGACGCTCTCAGAAAAATACACCAAGTCGATTTTGAAATTAGCAGAGTTGTGCAGAATTACAATTGAATTACTCCAGGCATTATAATTACGAAGTAATTAAAAATGAGTGTGGTCATGAAATAAATAATACAATTTTATTAGAAAATGTTATTTATTGCATTTTATGACTGTTCCTGTATGGGAACTTTATACATATGCGGTTTTATTCATAAGCGCAGTGTTCCCAATTGGAACCAACATGCTTAGAGTCTTCAGTATTGTCTACTCAATTTACTATAGAACATTTGAAATTTCAGTCCCCAATCGGGAACTGCAATTTGGGTTAATCAGGAATGCAATAGAGGGTTAATACGCGGACTGCGTGATTTTCAAGGTTCCATAATAGTATAATATTGGTACGTTCACACTGTTATTCATCCCAATGACATGACGTAATCATTGTTTCGTGATATTCCAAAGTTTTAAGGCTCTCAAGATTTTCAAGACAATGAAGACTTTCAAGACGTCCAAGACAGTTCTAAGCTTCGAATTATGTTTGCAAGTGATTCGAATTTTTTGTCATAAATATTGAATCGAAGCGATTCGAAGTGATTCAGATCCCATCACTACTTATATTACAGTTCGTGGAAACATTCGAACGCTCCACAGTGGAGTATTTGGCTCGAAAAGTCGGGAAACAGACGACTTCAAAATTTTGCGTAAGTCGTACAATTTTTGCATGTATTCAATGTAATGTAATTTTCTGATGTAGTCAATGGTCTGAAGGATAAGATTGCAGAATTGTTTTTTTTAATTTCCTATTTCTTTGACTTCATCGAAAGTTAAGAAAAAGCTGAAACAGCGTTCATTCTTCAGCGATTTTCAAGTGTTTTAATGACATTGTGTAAATTCTTGCATTACAGAAGCTTTTCAAGTACTTTTCAAGTTATACAGAGCACTTTCGCGCAGATTCCATTTCGTTGTCATCTGAATTAGTGTAGTTATTAATATTTGAACATAATCAATAATTCACCAAATTTTTTTACGATTATAAAACTTATCATTACATTCGATAAAGAGTTGTGATCATAGTGCAAAAGGAGTCCCAGTTTTGCACGGATTGAAGATTCATAACTAGACTCCGGATTTTATGCATTTATAACAAAAATGAGCAAGTGCAATTTAAAACAGTGAAAATATTAAAAGATTTTGAGAGTATTAATACATTATTTTCATCACATTAAAATTTTTAATGTAGAATTTAAATTTATATTTAGCTCCTGCATCTTGCATTGATGCACAAACTTTTTGTTGTGCACAAACATCCGGAGTCTATTTATAACTAATTTAAGTAGAAATGAGCGTCAACAGTCGCGGCGTGTTTCCTGATGAAAATTAATAGTGAGAATTTAAATATTTTTAAGAATACATACATATTTGCTTGTTAGGAATTTCGTAATTTACATATTTAGTATTCAATTATAAAGTACATCATTTGCACATGATTTGCATAAAATAATAAAAATAATGTTTCCCAGCTTTTCGGTGGAAGTACTCCATTATCACGATTTTTCAAGGGTTTCCGATAATCCGAGGACAAAATGTTTCGAACAAAAGACAGTTGAACAGTATTTATAAACGTCTATACTATAATACAAACTTCTATACAATAAAATTTCCTAGAGAAAATTTTTTTTCTACAAAAAATTAAAATATAGAATGGTTAATGTTTTCGGCACAAAGGTTCGATCGTTTGTTACTATAAAGCATTCTATAAAGCAATTTTGAGAATTACCAAGTTAAATACTCGACGTTTCGATCTTTGTTTAGATCATTTTCAAGATTAAATTGAATGATAAAATTAATGGATGATGAAAATGATAAAATTAGTTATAATATATGTTATTTAGAAACTTGGTAATTTGCAAAATTGCTTTATAGAATATAGTAACAAACGATCGAACCTTTGCGCCGAAAACATCAACCATTCTATATTTAACAACAAATATATATAAGATAAAAAAAATTAAGATCATTAGAACATTTTTATTTTTCATAAAAGTGTGCAGTCTAATAATAACGACAAAAGATATTTTTCAATATGTACGCGTGTAAAGAAGAAATAATTTGCCCGAAAATCGAGAAACGTACAACAGTGCACCGACTAATTCCCAAAGGTAAATAGAAAATGTTCATGAACGGAACGGGGTGCGTCCGAAATTCTTGGCAATGTTGGCATGTAAACTGAAATCCGTAGAAGTTATTTACATTTACGTGAACCCGCGCGACAGTGAGCAGCGAGATACGATCCGCGTTTATTGGGCATGCGAGGCGAACTTCGTGAGAGCGAAAAATGTTTATCAGAAAAATATCCTGACCGAAATCAACCATCGCGTCTTACGTTTCGGGAACTTAATAAAATGCCAAGGGGAACTGGCAGCTCCGACGGGGAACGCAATCGACGAAAACCTGGAAGAAATGCGAGGAATATTATCGCTGTGTTCGCTGCATATCGGCGCATGGCAAATATCTCGGGGCTCGGAAATTAGTCGAGCGAGTATCGCGCGGATTCTTCTTTCGCAGCTGCTTCATTCTTGTCACTAGACTGCGGATCTTTATACAAAGCAAACATTTTCTACCAGAATTGCAACGAACTCGAGTGGAACGCAAATTTATTTGCTTTGTTAATATGTTCAATAGGTTGAACATAGTATTGGGTTGGGACAAAGTTTCTTCGTATTTTAAGGGGAAAGGGTACTAGACATAATTAGAAAGAAACTAGAATCCAACTAGATTTTGGGTCGAAGCATGGGTTTACGGGATGTCGTTGTTTGTCCTTATTTGAGCAAATTTTGAGCTGCACAAAGGTTCATTAGATAGAGGGAGGTTCAGCGCAGCGACCCATCATATCGGTCAAAAATACTTTGGCTCTACGAGCCGAATTTGGAATATAATTACGTAGACGTATGTATTGAAAGGCGAATAAAATATAACAGAACAAGTTGTACGAGATCACTTTATGTGGTCAATGTACGCCAAATAAAAATCAGTAAGAATTTCGCTAAAACCTGAGTTTATAAAACTACCAAGTATTCATTATCTGGATTAAATGTTGTAGGATTAAAAACGTGCGATATCGATCGATTTAAGGATGTTCTGGAGGTAATATAAAAACGCAATAAAATTTTTGAAAATTTGACAAGATATAATTCTTACTAAATTGATGCAATTACCAAAGTTTGGGTTCGATTCACTGCACCGTTTAAGAATTATAGCAACTTAAAGTTTGCGCATTTCAACACGTCTTCTTATGGAGAATTCATAAAATTCCACTTCAAACCCTATTTAAACCTTGAAAAAACGCAACTAGAAACTCCAGTTTCTTTTTTATATGTAGTAAAAATTATGTAATTAATTATGTTCAAAATTTATTAGGATTCACTAAACAGTTACAGAGCAAAAAAATTATAAACTGTTACAAAACGTCAAATTTATCGTGTTGTCTCTCACTAGCATGGAAGCGCGACAAGCGTAGACCACTGAATATAGCTACAGAGGGTACAGTATTCGCAAAAGTTTAATGCAAAATATACTCATGAATGGCTTTCATTGCCAATATATTGATGGATTTCGAATTTCTTGTAGTTTCGGCTCCCATTGTACCTCCAGAACATCCTTAAATAATATGCGATATTGGTCAGTGTCGATATAAAATTCGACGCCATTTAGCAACGATATAATCGCACTGCTGTATAAAGGATGTTTAATCTTGTCAAAAATATCCTTGTGTTTGAAATACCCATTGCCTCTTTTATTACTAAGAAGACCAATTTACTAAATCCGTTAGACTTTGTACTACCAACACGATGTCCACACATTATTCACGACGAAAGAGGTTATTACAAAGGTAACTCTCTAAAGAATGGATTGGTCGTTGAGGACAAAGGGCCTTCGTTCAAAATTCATACCAGATTACCTAAACCGATTTGCTGATAACTTGGCACATTAGTAGTCCTATTGGTCCGACATCAATTCTGTTCGATAACTTTTTCAGTCGATCCCATGATCAAGAAGGGAGGGAGATTTAAGCACATATTTTATGGCACTTATCGGTGGTTGTAACTCTGGATAGAAAACAGTTATCAATTTGTAACGCCAGGCGAAAAATTATGAAAAATTAGTCCTTTTCCTTTTCTGTTCTTTTATGTACTCGTGTTTTGTATGGTATTCAAAAATCAAGTATCACCTTTAATTAAAACCTGGGCATTAAACGCTCATTTTATATAGTCACGTTATTGTTTCAGGAACATTATTATTTAAAATATCTTCAAATACAGGGATCGAAAATAGAAGAAAATGTTAGAGAGAAAAGTTGCACTGTTAAAGGGGGCTAATATGGTGATATAAAAAATTGTTCTGATTGTTGTCGTTATCAAGGTCATCGATGATTATTAAATGGCACCATATATTTTTAACTTCATAGTGTTGTAGCTGATGTCAAAACGAGTTCAATGATGTGGTACACTATGGCCTTTAAATGACCTTGAACTAGAAAATTTATGATACAGCAATGATAATTTCAAAATGAGCAATCAGTTTATTTGAATTCAATTAGATGTTCGAAATTATGACCTTGAGCAGTAACACAAACATTTGATGAATTGCACTATCAATTGTTTCTGTTCGAATTGATCTACATGATCTAATCATTCTTTGACAATAAATTATGTCTTCCATAAGGAGTATGTATTTTTTGTGGAAATTATTTCGTTTTTCAAATTGCGTTTATTTGTAGTCGCGTTAAGAACAACTACGCCGATTAAGCGAAAACTTCATTTCAGTTTATGTCGAGTCTAGTCTCGTTACTTCCGTAAGTTACCTGGAGAAATGATTAAATATTTTATTATTCTTCCTGGCATCGCATGCAGCCCCTCATTCTGTATCAAGTAACTATAAAACTTTCGTCCGAAACCTTTTATTGTATCTCCAATAATACCTAGATAGTATCAGAGGAATAAAACTTTGAGAGTTACTTCAGTTTCTGAACTCGAGTCGTTGTCGATAGAAAAAGGTACGTGTCTCGTAATTTTGCTTACTCTAGAAATACGTGAAGTTTCACAGTAATCGACATCTCCGGCGATCCCGTATAATCGAAAAATAGATTTCTTTGCAATTGATAACTTTCCTCCACGGAGGGTCTCCGTAACACGGAAATACACGAAGGGAATTTGGGTTTGAACTCGGGAAGGCATTTCCGTCTGCTAAGCGAAGTCTACAATTGATTACTGTCAGGTGAAGCATATACGGTGGGCGGAATTAATATTCGGACACTCTAAAAAACACGATAACTTTTTTAACACTAGGTTTACGGAGCTCTAGAAATAACTATTTCACATTATTGTATAAACATAACAAGAATGTGTCTATCCAAATTTTTGGCCATTTCTCCAATAATGTATTCCAAAAGAAATAAATTTGGTAAATAATTCCTCAGGGAAACATCTTTACAATCTCAATAATCGCACATTAAGAATGTTAGAAGCCGTCATTTTGACGGGTCCCGTAAACCTAGTGTTAATATCGTACTATACAATTTGAATCTGTTTTGGAAGCTAGAGCAATTAGTTGACTACAGGATGTGAAAAGAAATTTTGTCAAAAATTGCAATAGATCGGAATTGTAGAAAAAATACTAAAAGTTGCATTTTACAATTTTTTTATGTGGGCCCATATCGAAAATTTAAAAAATACGTTTTGTAGAACTTTGTAGACCGTGCGAAAACACGTGTAGCCTTCTCAAAAGCTGACAATGGACTAAAAAATGAATACGACAACCAATGTATAGACACAAACACAAACAACAAAGAAAAAATCGCGTGAATACACCTCGCATATACAAAACAAAAACACTTTTAAATTGAGATAAGTTGATGAGATTTAGTACGGTTCTTTGTCAATTTAGCTCGCGTTTGTCGCGGACGTGGACGTTAAGAGGTTAATTAAGTTTCGCTCGAACATTTCGCTCTTGGAACAATACGCCGGTTTCTCTGAAGCGTGCATAAACCTTCGCAAAAAATTGCAGTTGTCCCTTCGGGCGGAATGGAACTTACAGAAAGATCCGTATGAGATATTCCTAAAAAGTGTTCCTAAAAATAACGGGACAAGAATAAAATTGACATGCCGACCCGGAGAACGAAATTGAACGACATCTTTAAGATCTAGACATTGTTCGGCTGGTGGCTAAATGTAACAATGCCCTCAAACATTCCACGGACATGAAAAAGCCTCGCCAGCAGAACCCGCCGATCAATTTTCGCTCGCCACGTCTCCACGAGACTTCGTACTTGCTTGGTAAGCTCGCTCGTTTGTGCTTCTTTATACAGGGTGATCGGGAACAAGGGGTAAAAGATTCTAGATGAAAGAATAAGTCGAAAATGTGGAATAAAATTTGTTCATACGAGGTTCATTCTCGAGAAAATCGAGTTTGAAAATTCGGTGAACACGCGAAACATATTTCAAGGTTATCAAATTTTATATGCATTTCATTCTTCCTTTATTTATTCAATTTCTTATTTTTTAGTTAAAAGCAAATAGAAGTTCCACAAATATAAATAACAACAAAGTTTGAGAGCTATATTTAATATAATTAGTAAACAAAATTGTTTAAAATACGTAGCAGTCAAGGAACTGTCCTTTGAAGTAAATTTCAAATAAAACACTTAAATTAGTAGGGAGTTGTTGGCAATGAAATTGAAAAATAATTCGGAGCGCGAAGGGTTAAAATTGGAGAGGTGGTAGCACATCTACCCTATGAATTTACAAATTTTTTGCAAATATCTCGTAAACTCAGGCCAGCTGCTAAAAACTTTAAAGGGAAATATTGTACAGAATAATGATCTTGACAACATATTTCAAGGGCATTAAAATTGGAGAGGAAGTAGCACATCGATACGATGCAATTGCAAATTTTTTACAAATATCTCGTAAACTAAAGCCGACCGCTAAAAACTTTAAAGGGAAATATTGTACAGAATAATGATCTTGACAACATATTTCAAGGGCATTAAAATTGGAGGAAAGGTAGTACACATTTACCTCATAGATTTGCAAGTTTTTTGTAAATATCTCGTAAACTAAAGCCAACCGCTAAAAACTTTAAAGGGAAATATTGTACCGAATGATAATCTTGACAACATATTTCAAGGTCATCGAAATCGGAGAAGTATTATAAACAACTTTTAGTATTTTCTCTGTAATTCCGACCAATTTCAATTATTTTAAAAACGTTTTCACGTCAAGTTCAATATGAATTTTCACGTCCAATATGAAAGAAAGTGATCGTCTTTCTAAGAGTGTCCGAACATTGATAAGACTCAGTGTACGTTGTTGTTAGCAAACAAGTAAGAAAGCGGCATCTTTTAAATCCGGTGACCTGCTTCGTGTAATTCAGCAGTATTTTCGCGAGACTTCGCTCCACACATAGACGCGCAGCGCGCCGAGGCAGGCATGCACGTAGAAGACACGGCTGCATTGGCCGTGGCTGTACATAAAGTTTCTTTGTTCGCGGAGTTCCCTTTTCCGCGACTATCCCTCTTATTTTCCAGTAATTCGATACGCCGAGAAAATTGCTAGCGTAGTTGCGGTAATGCTTTTCGGTACCACCTCCAGCACATAAATATTTCTATTGTGCGACGTCGATTTCTTGCTCGATTATTCGAGCAGATCAACGCCTGGTAAATCGATTTTTATGTGGTGTGGGCGTGCCTCGCCTTGCCTCGGCTCGCTAGCCCTGAAAGGAAAGGATTATACCGGATCGAGCGTAAATAACGATGTACATTTACTGGAAAGAAGGAATATACCCGCGGCATCCTCCTCCTACTGCTCCTCCTCCACCGTTGCGCGAGGTGTTCGCAAACGGAAGCACATTTCGAATCCGATTCGAAGTACGTTTAATACGGATATTAGAAATCGATGTCGAAATAAAAACAATGCGAGCATCCGCGGAGAAATACGGGCAGATAATACCGGAAACAGAAAGCCCCCCCGATAACGTGTACACGGCACTCTTGCATCATACAACACGCAAAAAAGATTTATCTTAACATATTCATCGTTTCAACTGAAGATGTTAATGTACAGATAAATGACCGCTCGGTATAAATAAAGATTTTATCAGTCGTTATAAAAACTGTGCTGGTAGAAACGCTTTGTGATAGCCGCGTACAGTAGCTGCAGAAAATGTACCCGCACCGATTCACTTCATCAGGAAGTTGCTATGATTCCATTTATTATTCGTTGCCCGACGACAATGATCGCATGTTTCGAGAAATCAATGAATTGATTCGGGAATACTTGCATCTCTGTTGAAATAATATTAACAAAAACTGTCGGATTTTGCAATTTAGTTGCATTTTCTCTTGAAAATGATCCACATTGGGATTGGAACGTTGAGAACAATTTAAATTGCAAAATTGCTTTGTGAGTAACATTTGATCGGACCTGTAGCGCCGATATCATTAAATTGTTTATTTGCACTATCTACGATCGATATAAAGGAAAATTTGTCATTTACTAAACTAATTCTTCTAGCCACACAGAGAAATTGAAGTCGAAAAGTTATTCTGATTTAAAGTGTGTGTGATCAATAGACTGCGGATCTTTATACAAAATAAAAATTGTCTTCATAAATTGTACAACATAGGAGCCAAATAGAAATGTAATTTTTTCTTTAATGATATTTAATCAGCTGAAACGAGTACATTGATATTTTTAAATCTTTTTAATCTGTCCACTGCTTTAAATTGCACATACTCACCCAGGCTCACACGTCTCGTAGACGTCTCGTAGACGTCTCGTAGATGTCCCTTTCTTGTCTGAATGTCTTACGGACATAAAACCGACGTCTACGAGACGAGGTGCGCTACTTGGGCATTTCTGCCATAAATGCATAAAATCCGCAGTCTAGTGATCAATTATGCTCCTAAGTATGTATTGATATTTCCAATATATCACGTGTTGTAATTGCTGACTGTCCGAGGTTAAACGTACGCAAAATTTTCCAATTTCATTCGTACTTTCCGGAACAGCTTCCACAAATATCTACGAGGACGTAGCAAAAGTCGAATAGGGTGGATTCAGCCGCGAACTTCGAAATAATATCAAACCTTATTTCAGTGGTACACAATCGAATGAAATTCTGGGGTCGGCAACTGCATTGTCTGCATGTATTTCAGCCGTTCGCTCCGCACCGCGCGCCGTTCGTACAAGTTTCGCGGCTGGAACGATAAAGCATAAAAGTTGTACGCGTTCTAGCGTTTTGTACCACCGCTGCATAAGTGTCAACAAGTTATTTGAAAAATGCCGGCGCGGCTGATTCGGCAGAGACAGATTCGGCCGTCGCAATAACTTCGCCACATAAACTTGACTGGAGGCATCCTCCCGAAGTTATTTGTGCTCTTCGAATTACTTTCGCGAACAGTTCAAAAGATATGACAAACTGGACGCGCGTTACGGTGGCGGCGGCACGACTTGTCGGTCCTTGCCAAAGACTCTCTATGAGAAAAACTTTTACCCTGGATCGGGAGTTTACGTACCTACGTATGTTTGTAAAACTGATGTATACAACGCAGAGTAAATGCACTTATTACCCACCAGTTGCTCTCCGATCGCTTTCAACTAGGGCTAGTGGTTTCAATTGAACCTTTGAGATACCCGGGTACTCGAGTAGGGGAGACCGGGGCTATAGTTGACTAACTTTTAACATATTTAATTTTTACCAACGAATTTGACGCTGAATCAAAATGGACCCAAATACTACAATCCAATAGTTAAGATAATAATTTCACATGTCATTCGCATGGCTCTTTCAAAGGAAAAAATTTGAGGTATTTTAATAACCATAAATAATTTCCATTGCATCCCAATCATTATAGGCTCATAAAATATTTCATACGGGAATGTCCCATATAATTTAAACCCTTGCACCATTCATAGAAAAAAAAATAAACTCTATATGATAAAAATAAAATATGATATATTTTATTGTATGTATGTTCCGTTTTTGTGCAGCTCAATAACTTTGTACTCAAAGCAAATCAATTGAATTTATTGGCTATTCGTTATTAAAATTTACTTTACTTTCGAAATCTGATTGAACTACGGAAATGGAATCATCAATGATATTCATAATTAACATGCAGTGAAATTATTTGTACATTCCAATAAGTAAATAATATGGATTACAAAACAACCAAATCTTCGTATCGTCGATATTGTCTATATATATATACATTGTATATGTATGTATACATTATACTATATTATAATACATACATACATATACGTCTATATGTATATCTTATATCAGAGTTGGGCAAACCCTAGTCACAATTATGATTATTGACTAATAATTTCATAAGCTCTACAAAAGTGACTAATAATTAATGACTAAGTAAATACTTGAGCGTGACTAATGAGTAATGACTGCATAAGTATTTGAGCGTAATGACTAATGAATAATGACTAAATTTTTATTAAGAGTGAATATTGAATACTGACTATAATAACATAATTAATGACTAAATACGCAATCAGAATTTCACCATGACTAATGGCTAAAAATGGTTATAAGTTAAAATAAGACATAATAATAACAAAAAAATATCCCATTAGTTCATAAACATATAAAATACATATTATGATAAATTATGCTGACGAGAAAGGAAAAGGCAGTTGAATAGGAATAGTTTCCCATATTTTCTTATTTTATTTATGTGAAGAAAATAGATTACAAAAAATTTTTATAAACCGTTATAAATAGAGTAATAATAACATGTGGAATTTAAATTTGAATTATATTTAATCAAATTTTGTTTGGTCGCTGCAAATTCCGATATAGTCTAGGTTATTACAGGTTATAACGATATATTCTAGGTTATACATATTAATGTATGTTAATCGCACAATAGTGACTGATGACTAAAGATTGATGACTGATCATTTAAACTAACTAATGATTAATCATAATTACTAAGCAATAACTAACGATAACTTAGACTAACTAGTGCCATGTAGTCATGACTAACTAATCAAAAAGTTTTGACTAATGATTATTTTGCTATGACTAACAATCAATCAGGCTATTAGTAATTTTTAATTATTAGTTGACTTGTGCCCTATTCTGTCTTATATACCTTATATTGTGTATATAATGTAAGTGGCACATTTACAAACAGAAAACTAATTCACGAGTGTCGTGAATGGGTATTTGTTGAATAAACGTGTGCAGTTTTTCGTGGAACTAAAACTTTTGAAAAAGAAGCTACATATTCACCACGATTTTTCACGACCTTTTGAAATTTCCGGTGGAGCGTGGAATTTTTGAAACTCGCTCCTTAAAATTGGAAATGCAATATTTAAAGCCCGCCTTTTAGAACTGAAAATTGACCTTTTAAATCCAGGCATTCACAAATTCAGGGGAGTTTTTGCTCGAATACATTTTTCGAGCATTTTGAAGACATCAAAAAAGGTGGTAATCCGCTGAAGCGAACCGTTTTTTAAAAATTTGTTGCGTGGGCCGTGTTGTCGGAGGTGCACATTTCTATTCACCCGAGACTCCATAGTTTTCAATCGAAAACTTTATTGCTACTAACGCGGAACGAAAACTTTCAGAACAACTCTGATACAGAAACATCGAACATATCGAATGGTATACAAGGAATACCACGTTTTCGCCACAAAACAATATTCTCCAGGCATTATAAATGCTTTATTGAAAACATATAAAAAAAGTAAAAAAAGGTACAATAGACTAGTTACTCGTTCAATAAAGCATACAAATGGTTTGGCAATTTATGTATCAGATTTGTTGCCCATTCTCATGAAACAATTAAACTGGTTGTGTTATTGTTTGCATGTGTTATAGTGAAATGCATACAATGCATGAAAAGCTAAGCAGATTTTATGTAGCTTCAATTTTAATGTCAACATCGAAAATCTATTACCATGTTTAATAAGATTTTAGACTTGTAATTATTCAAGACAGCAGAAATCATTTTTGCCATTTGCCAACAAGAACATATGAACAATTTTAAAGACAAATTGAGTTAATAATGTTAGGAATGCCAATTATACAATTATACAATCCGCATTGGAATTAAGAAGAAGATTGAAACTCTCACAAATAGATCATCAATTTTGTAAAAAGACTATAAGAAAATCATACAAATTAATAATTAATAACCAGACTTGCGTGCAACATTTATTTATAAGTGTATAAAGGTATATTTTAATACATATTGTATTAAATAAATATATATTGTATTAAATAAATATGTATATTGTTTCATCAATAAACTCCAATCTCTATCGTATAGAAATAAATGATTCACAATTAGCTACTCATTGGACGATACGTATATGTGATAATGAATTATATTAAAATTCATAGTTCAGATATAATTGCTAGAAATTGGAATAAAACAGTTAGGAAACACGAAATACGCTCAATTAAATTCCTTTATGCAAGAGGTATGCAAAACCACAGAATCAATTCTGGAAACACGAAATTTAAATACAATGATTAAAACTACGAATAAAATATAGAACAAAAAATATTTTCAGTATCATTAACTTATAGCTGGTAAACAAAAATTTTTTAAAATTTTCCATATTTTCAATTTGTTACTAAAATATTTATGCGCGTATGTAATATATATTATACATGTGACATCCCCTTTTATTTCTCTTGTGGAAAGTCTTATTAAACAAAATTCCTTACGAAGGGAAAACTGCGCGAACCCATATAATATATACGTTCGATTTTCTATAAATTTTCTAGGATTTGCTTTATTCACTCCGTCATCCGCGTCACAAATTTTCCACATTTCATTTCGTCGACGAGGGATGACGACTATAAACTGAATCAATTCTCTGAGAATTGCTTTCCGGTAATAAATGTTTTCTCATAAAAATCGAACAATTGCACGGTGTATTGAACCGAAACACACTATTTGTACGAAGTACGACGTTTAACATACTATAATATCCGATCGAACGACACGACCGATTTGAAAAGCACTACCTGTCAATAACAATGATTTATTCGCATAGCTACTTGACTTCCACTACACATCCTTTCCGTACCTTTCTGCAAAGAATAAATTTATAAAACTGTTATTCGATGTATAATAAATTAGTATCGAGGTCAAGCTGCAGACTTTATGTACTCAATTTCAATAGTTGAATATTTATTATTATACTCCTTTTTAACGAATTTATCACGAAAATGTGTAGGTGCAATTTCGAACAGTGAAAAGATTATAAGATTCTAAGAGTATTAATATATTATTTTCACTAAGATTATTAGTGAAAATTATCTATATTTATAGAGCACATTGAAAACTATAGCTATAGACAAACTAATGAAACAAATATTGAACAAATAAATATTACCAGACTTTATTGAAATTCTCAATTTCATTGAAATATGCTTTACAATAAAATGAAATACTGTACGCCCTTGATCTAAGAAAAACCCTCGGGTCCGTATTGTTTCTTAGATCCTGTTGTTCTACTATTTCTTTGCGACCTCGATCAGTAGTCAACTAAACCACTAAATACAGTTGAAATTATATCGTGTTCAGTGACATTTTAATCAGAAAAATGCCACAAATAAGCTGATGAAAGTCTCCTAAAAAAATATTGAAAAATAAAGAAGTTTTGTAATTGGTTTAGTAGTGGTTCACACCGATATTCGACATGTTTACACTTTACCTCGTATGCCTCGCAGTGGAGAGGATATTCCTTTTCGGTAGATCCTACGGTAGATCCATTTTCTTCAATCAAGGATTTACTGACTGTGACAATTTTAAATAAAGCGAGATTCGGTGATGCAGTGTTTAAATACCTTTTGGAATCGTTGTACGCAACTTTTCTTTGTTTATCGTCCTCTTCTTTTACACATTTTCCAATAAATTATAATTTCATTTTCCGTTAATGTTCTTAAAATTATTTTAATCTATTCCGATCCAATGAAATTGAGATTATTTACTGCAACACAGAAATAACTGATATTAATGTACTGCAACATTTACTGCATAACATAAAGGTCTAATATTGATGTACTGAAAATTTCCTGTACACAATTTACTGCAAAACATAAATGTCTAATAGTAATGTACTGCATTGATCGCGTTCAATTTACTGCCAAACACAAACGACTGTTATAATATGAGGAATATTAGTCATTTCGTCGTTGACGATTGACGATTAAATGACTGATTTTAGTAATCTGGTCAGGTATCTGTTAATTGCGTCGTTACTAAATATGTGCACGATATACTTAATATTGCGATTATTAATTAATTTATATGACTTTGTCTAGAATAATGAATTTTAAAAAATCAAATAGAACCGACATAATTTTTATTAAGTAGTTAAATCATGCGGTTAATGGAAATTTTAAAAAGATTAGTAACAAATTGTATATTGCACTAACAATCTTATACATTGTATAGTGATTGTTATTACTAAAAATGATCACCTTTTATAATAATGTCTACACCAATTTTTGGTAATTTATTCATTAAATTTCTTACAAACACATAAGAGTATAATTCTGATGAGTCTGATAATTCCGAAATGAAAGAAAAACTGTCCCATTTTCAGCAGTAACGTTAAACAAATTTTTTTCTGAATAAATTTATTGATCAATGCAAGCGCCATTGTAATCAACTTACTCTGTCAATGATATTTCAAGTTTATTGATCGTGTTACGGTAGAAATTGAATTTTTTCGTCACTCGCTTCTTTATTTTCCAGATTGTCATCTCCATTTTGTACCTTTTTTACCATCAACGAATAGCACGTTAATTTATCACCACGTTTTGACTAAAATTCACATAAGGCTATCAACAATGTGTTGTTTCCAACAAATATAAAACGTAAACATGAAAATCCTGTTGATTGACGTTGAAATAAAATTTATTTAAAATTTAAATTCGATATCTGAACAAAAATTGAAGGTAAGACTTGAAAGTTCAGCACTGCACCTTAAAATAATGTATCTGTAGTGAACCCGTAGACTATAATAGTGTAACTTATTATTTGCTAAACTATTCAAAATATTAAGTGAAAATGTAACTGCTTCCAGATTTGTTAATTTTTGAAAATTTTTTTAAATGGCATACAGTAACATTTGAGCATTTCAATTGATCTGTGCCCACACAATAACATCTATAGAGACTAATTACTCAGTCTAATTACTATTTGTTATCCCACTATGACACTGCTCCAGTTAAACTTTATCTGTGAATTCAGACCTGTTATAAGAAGAGCAGTAAAATGTTTACAGAAATATTACGCCAATTTTATCTCGGTAAGGAAATAAAGTACTGTGAAGAATCACTTAAATTTTTTTTACGATGGGAATACTCCCTAGTGTACCCTGTTATAAAAATTTTATATTTCTGTTACTCTACTCGGTTTCCTCATGGCCGTATTAAAGTCACGAGTCTTTTCTTTCGGATCGATGCTTTTCTTTTACGTTCTACAGGGTGTCCCAAAAATGTTGTACTTCCATCACCTCGTAAACTAAAACTGATCGCCAGACTGCGAACGTTTATGCAGTTTTCAGTTTTTGTAGACGAATTTTAAGAAGGTGGAATAAAATAAATTCTTATTTTCCGTGGTAGTAGCCTCTTTAGATCTGAAATAAATTAAAATTGTACTAAACTGTCATATTTTATATCCTAGCATTTTTTGAAAATTTTCAAAAGCCATAATTGCATAAAGATCTGCAGTCTACTGATCACCAAAAACTTTCCAGGAAAATGTTGTCCAGAATGGTGCCCTTGACATTATATTTCAAGGTCATTGAAATCGTAGAAGGTAGGACAAGTTCACCGGTAAAAGTATCATAAAAGAAATAATTGAAATTATAAAAGTTCTGTCCCAAGGTGATTCGGAACCCACCTTAATAATAAACTGTAGGTCCCGCTGAAATTAGGCGAAAGAGGGGACAGTGGTAAATGGATTTGAAACCCCGAGGGGATCAAATATCATTACTTTACTTACTTTTTAGAAAAGTTCTGTCGAAAAATTTCCGATTTGGATCTCGTTTATCAAACCTTGTATATTAGATTGTTCTAACATCGATTAGACGATGCATGTTTTTTAAGAATAAGTGCAGAGAAGTATTAATCAATTCTTTTTATTAAAAAGTGTAGTCCCCTCAGCAAAGAAGTTTCACTTGAAAAGTTATACTGTTTTAAAGTGCGGTCAGATACTTTCGTGGTACACTGTATATCGAGGCCATTACCTAAAAAATCCTGAATTACGAGTGCGTCTAAAATTGGTAAAAGGAAGTAGCCTAGCTCAGACCGTCTACCGAATTATCCGCGATCGCTGATCACGAACGGGGAAGGAAACCGAGTATGTCGTTCTCCCCGTCAAATCTGCAATTACTTTCCCACGGCCGAGCGTGCAGTGGAAATGACCCTCCCCTCCGCTCTCCGCGACGCAGACGAAAAGCGTTTTGTTCGGAACAGCCGCCGCGCCGCGCCTCGCCGCCGGCACAAAAAGCTAGCACTGCTTGTGTTTTATCATGTGTTGTTGGCAGTGGGCCACCTGCACGCACGACCTCACATCGCTATTTGTTGGTTTCCGTCTCGTTAGGTGGAAAATCTATTTCTTCTCGTCGGCATTGTGCGAATCGGTTTGTACAGGGTTTGAAACGCTCGCGCCGTGTCCATATCCCGAGATATCACGGGTACAGAAAGAGGGAGAAAGGTATTGAGATAGGAGAAAAGAAATTGGCCGACAGAGAATTGAGTGTTGCGCGATTATTGTTAGCAATCCTTCGCTTTTTCCGAAAACGCTGCGCAAGCAATATCGGCCCAGACTTTACTGTTCCTCGGCTGCAGTCATTATCAATTTATTATTTGCTTTGACCGCCGCTGATTTCCGCTCATTTCGCTACGTGATCGCTGCCAAGTGAAATATTAAGTCGAGTGTGAAGCAAACAGCGTGCTTCATTTTAAGCGGGGTGTGCAATTTTAGAATAATAGTGTGGTGCTGCAATGAATATTTATTTTATTCTTTTGCTGAAACTATTCAAGATATATTTTGAAACACTATTTTTATATTCTGCCTACTTTCATTAAATTGATTCTGTGTTTACAATGGAATAGCCTGGGCAATAAATTTTTAAGCCATGTTCTCGTTCAATGATGATGGAAATAAATTTGTTTTGCCAAACATTATAAACTTTCAAATTTCGTATGTTATTTAAAATACTCCAGTATTCAATATTTCAAATCTTATTTGCAGACTCTGGGTCTTTGCTCAAAATTTCAGTAAATTGTAGATCATACCGATATTCTTAAATTTAAAAAATTTTTTACTGTTTTAAATAACACCTAACCAATATTGTAATACATAAATGTATTCATAAAAATTGAATCCAGCATTATAACTGTTTGCCTGTTTAGTTCGGATAATCGAGGTTCTAATGTATTTGAAATACCATTTTTAAAAATTTTTCTTAACCTTGTATTATGTAGATACTTATAAGTAGACAGAAAATAAAAATTTTCTATCTGCATTGTAACAAAGTGGAGTGAATTAGAAATTTATTTTCTTTTAAAATATGTTTTATAGGTTGAAAACAATATAACAGTATTTTTCAAATCTTCTAATGTTTTTACTATTTTAATTTACATCTACTCATTTTTGCCATAAATGCATAAAATCCGCTGTCTGCTTATAAGCTATTATTTTAGCTGTTTTCGTTCCACTTTCTAAGTTCCAATTTATACAGCAGTATAATATCATAATATATAATAATTTACAGACGCAATTATTTCTTGTAAATGATCGAAATTAAGATCGAAACGTTGAAGTTGATGTGATAATTTGCAAAATTGCTTTTAAATAACATTTGATCGAACCATTGCGCCGATAGCATTAATATATTTTTTATTAAAAATATTATAACCCGTCAGTTTGGCGGGTCCCGTAAACCTAGTGTTAAACTAATTTGTTTAAACACACCAGTGTGTTTTAACAAACAAACACGTCTATGTTGTAAAGTATAGTTGAAAAGGTGGTAATTTAGTTCGTGTATTCTAAATGTTGTACTTTGAAAGTACAGAGTCATTTGAAATTGCTTCAAAATTGCTGTACCATTATTTGAAATATTGTTTACATTATTGCACATATTGGTATCTAATCAATTATTAAATATTTAAATATTGTGTAAGGTATTATATCAATTTCATATTCACCAAATTTAAAAAATCATTGAGAATGCAAATATTCTAGGTCGGAAGAAATATTTAATTTTCGAGTAAAAAGACAGAATTTTTGCAAGAACAAATATAAACCCAGCTTGAGAGCGAAAGGCACACAAGGAAGCAATGTAACAAGATGGACGGCTACCAAGAACGACAAGGGAAAAACGTAAAGGGAAGACTAGTCAGTTAGGGTAGTATGTAAACAAATTCGATTTCAATCGAGTAATTATCGGCCATCGATTCGCTCTTTCTCCAGTTAGAAAACCATTGTCGTTGGGAGAAGCACGGCGCAGCAGTGGCTCGATTGCAACGAATAATCCTTTTATCTTGTTATTTTTGGCAATTTAATTCGTTCGTCATACGCTCTGTTCACGGTCTACTCTCTCGCAATCAGCAGTCGCTGGATTTAATGACGTTATCGAGGAACCGTGATTGAAACAATATTTGTTTTGCACTTATTAGCAATTAGTCGATATCCTATCTCCTCGGACGTGCGTCATCCTGGTTTTTGTATTAACTTTTAATTCGATTAAAAAATCTGCAGGCCAAGCTCGCCGTTGTTTTTCTAATTACATGAGGTTACAAACTGCTCCGGTTCAGTGTACATACATTCATATGAAAGCACACGCGAAAATCCGCTGTAAATTTTTCACTTCTATCCAACAAAGGCGAGTCAATAAAAGGGATAGAGTCAACGAACACTACAAGTGGCATTAATCGGTGAACCATTTCAGCCTTTAACCCTCTGCACTCCTTTGTCGAGTGCGAATCGACATTAGAAAAAGAAAAATGTAAATAAAACGGGTTTTTATATGTATTTGGTTGTTCCTTTGTTTATTTGTCTTATTCTTGAAAACATATATAAGTTCCACAAATATAAATTACGACAAAGTTCGAGAGCTATATTTGATATAATTAGTCCAGGAACTATACTTTGAAGTAAATTTCAAATAAAACGTAGATAATTGTTGGCAACAAAACTGAAAAATAATTCGGAGTGCAAAGGGTTAATCTTTGTGTACCCATGTGCCCACTTGCTGCACTTCTTTCAACGATTTGTTAATGTTCTTCTAAAAATATTATAAAATTTCTCTGAATTCTTTCCTCGTTAATATATCCATTTATAGTCTTAAAATGAGAATTTGTGCAAATGTGAAATACAGAAGGTTTCAAATAATTGGGTACCCGTGTACCCACTTGCTGCGTTTCTTTCAACAATTTGTTAAAGTTCCTCTAAAAAAATTATAAAACTTCTCCGAATGTCCATACCTTGCGCGTTAATATATTCATTTATAGTCTTAAAATGAGAATTTTTGCAGATATGTGAAATACAAAAGGTTTTAACACTAGGTTTACGGAGCTCTAGAAATAACTATTTCACATTATTGTATAAACATAACAAGAATGTGTCTATCCAAATTTTTGGCCATTTCTCCAATAATGTATTCCAAAAGAAATAAATTTGGTAAATAATTCCTCAGGAAAACATCTTTACAATCTCAATAATCGCACATTAAGAATATTAGAAGCCGTCATTTTGACGGGTCCCGTAAACCTAGTGTTAAATAATCTATACAGTTTGGTTGGCTACACAAGAGTTAAACGTTTTGTTCCAATGCATTGTCGATTAACAATTTTTGAAATTTTTTTATGCGTACTTCCATTCTTAGTAAAATAATAATTATTAGACTGCGGACCTTCATGCAAAATAAAAATTTTCTGTTGTGAGACTTGCAGTGGATCCAAAAAGTATTCTTTTCCGATTCTCGGGAAATTGTCAATACAGTAAATCCTTGATCTAAGGAAAACCTTCAGGTCCGTGCTGTTTCTTGAAATGAATGAAACTTATAAAACAAAGATTTATTACCAGACCACAGATTTTTATTGAAATTCTCAATTTCATATTCAATATAAATATCGACAGTTTCTTCAGGATGGAATGGTGTTGACTTTACACTTTTTGAATCCACTGTAGGAATTTATTTGCTTCTTTAAGAATGTTAGTGGGTCGAAAATAATTTTAATATTCATGTGTACGTGTATAATTCTTGTTGTATTTTAGCTTTTAGAAAGTATTATTATAAAAAAATGAAAACGAGAAATTTTAATATCTGTCACACGACTTTGTTCAGATTTATTAAGAAACTAAAAGATGGACAAGAAGCTACAATATGATACAGAAAATAGAGAATCGCCTTTAATGAGCATGAAGAAACGATAATGGCAAAATGCCTTGTGAAATGTTCATCCATTTATTTTGAACTTTAAAAAATAATATTTGAGCTATTATATTGTTTTGATGTTCTGTTAAACATAGCACATGTTTCTACTTCATTAACAAATAAAATATTTCAGTAAAGTTTTAATCATTAGCTTCGATTCTTTAGTAACAACTTGCCCCACAACGCAAGGGGGCGAAAAGTTCCGTTTCGCTCAACGACAAATAAATGAAAAAATATAAAAAACCTATTACAATATTTTAATTCCAAGGTTAGAATTTTAAAATACAATAATAAATCTAATAATAAATTACCCGTTACAAAGATGAGAATATCTATACAATTTCTACGTCATTTCATATACAGGGTGTCCCGCGTAACACTTCTCACGATTCTTCAGGTACTTGCGATAAACTGAGAACATTTTTTTATTGCAATGTATAGCCAATCGAAAACTGATCAACTTTCGTTTAAAATATTTTTTCTCAGATTATCGCAAGTTCTTGAAAAATCGTGAAGTGTTACGTGGGACACCCTGTATTTCTTCAAAATCGGAACTTATAGCTATTATAGCTATATTTATTATTTAATTATACATATATTAATATATATAATAAGCTATATTATTATATTATTTATTATAGATATAACTATTGTAGCTCCAGTCTCCACTATTGTTACAACTGATTCATTTTTGTCATAAATGCAGAAACTCCGCAGTCTAACGATTGTCTTTTCAGTTTATGGTACATCGACTAGTCGTTGGTCCACGAAAATGGAATAACAGCACGCACATGAAATTCAAATAAGATAACGTTGATACTGATGCTTCGCATTGTTTAACACGGAAATATGTTTAGCAGCCGGCGATGTACTTGCTCTGCTCGACGTTGGAAGTTGGGTGGGAGAGACAATGTAGATGCTATTCAAACTTTCATTGTATAATCATAAAGAGGAATGCTTACTTGTCTCCTTAACCAAGCACTGTCTTATCACTTTGCTCCTGAAATGACATAGCCGAAATGTTTGCACCGTGAAGTTCTGCATCGCTCGTTCAGTCATTCCCGGCGATGCTGCTGCAATTGCATTCTTGATAGTGTCCTCGAGATCGTCTCGCCGAGGGATACAAAATTGTAAACATTGCCCTTTTTGATTGCGTGTTATAAGTTCAAACACAGTCCCTGCGAAGTATCTCGGGAAAGTAAGCAAACTGAACGCGTTTCTCGAAAGCTGGCAACTTAGAAACATGATGACGCCGCGCCGGCTTAAACGTACTTACGTTTCCGCTCTACCTTCTGTGACCATCTTAACTAGATAACGAGCACTAAAGAGACGTTCGCAGAATCATGCAATTATTTAGCATTATTCGAGTAAATAACATCTTTATCGCGTAAGAGTGGCACGGTTTTGTGGTGAGTATTGCTTTTTGAAATGCACCAATGCTTTCATCACGTATCAATTATTCACGGACATTGACATTATTTAAATTAGCCAGAAATATTCACTTCATATTTTCAATGTCTGTCGTTATAATCATTTTGTAATTGTCAATAATTGTTCGTAATCATGTCAGTGTTTGTCAATAATTAATACGTGATGAAAGCATTGGTACATTTCAATAAGCAATACTCGCTTTTCTGGGTTTATCTCGTGAAAATCTACGGAATTGTATAAAAAAAATCAAAAATTTTTGGTTCCCTGAAGTAAGGCTTAACTGTTTTATGTTCAAATACTTCTTTGAAATGGTGGCCGTACTAAAAACGCGAGTTCTTAAAATAAAATGGAGCTTTATTCTGAACGAGGAGGCTTCCACTAGCAGATTACCTTGCAATTTTACTCCACGATCCTTTTTAAAGCTTGAAATGTCGCAACAGTCATGATAAAATTAGTTTCATTTCTTCGTCAGAACGACGCTGCCATCATGGCGGACCCCACAAAAAACAATTTGCTTGATGCGAAATATTTTTTCATCTCTTAATCCTTAAACGCTCGGACGAAAATTTCGAAGATTTTCGGAATCTACATTTACACGACCGACATCGTAGATTCATTTTGTTTTACAAAGAAAATTTTAGTGAAATTGCATATTTAGTAAAAGCACATATATATAGAATGTATGTACTCTAAAACGAATATGAAGTCAAACGGCTTGAGTAATGCGTAAAAATATTGTTTAAAAACTTCTATTAGTCGAAATTGCGAAGATAAGGTAAATGTTACAATTTTTTACTATTTCATCTACACTTACAAATTTTAGATCTATGTTAGATGCATGATTCATCGATGAGCTATGAGTAATTAGAAATGGCAAAAATCGTGAGAAAGTTAAATTTACATACATATGTATAACTCACTCAGTTTTACAAAAGGAATGTTCTAAATTTTCATTATAGTTTCAGATAAAAAATTAAAAATTGCGACAAATCTTTTGAAATATTGTTTAAACATAATCTAGAAAACTAATTCTTCTAATATCTCAACAAAATTGAAGTCGTTTGGTCCGCTGCTGAGAACGTTATTTCTTTTTAAAGAGAGCCCGAATACTTTTGTCCACCATTGTGTATCAGAATTCGAATTTCCTTTCATATTTTTGAAAGATGAAATACAGGGACATAATCGCAGTCATTAGTCTTGTATTTTCCCTCATTTTCTACGACCTGCAGAATGATATACTATAGAAGACTAATGGTTGCGATTATGTTTCTGTATTTCACCTTCCAAAAATATGAAAGGGAATTCTCGTTACTTATGAGGCGATCTGTTATGCATTTGTGAAGTTGGTTACAGTGTTTTTAAAGAGGAACTGATTAGGGGTAGATGTGATAAACTGGCTAATTATTTACGTAATTAAAGTTCTGTTATGCATTTGTGAAGTTGATTACAATGTTTTTAAAGAGGAACTAATTAGGGGTAGATATGATAAACTGGCTAATTATTTACTTAATTAAAGAGTAAAAATGTTACCCGCAAGAGAAACGATTAAAATATTATGTAGTCTGCATTGTCAGAATAGAACGCTTTCTCTTTTTCATAACATGTCTTATCATTGATTTTCCTGATTGAATTGTAAATATAATTGATTATTAGATAGTGGATTTTGTGCATTTATGACAAGAATGAGGAGCTGCAATTTAAATAAGTGTAAAAACAGTATAAGAATTTAAAAATACCATTATATTATTTTCAACTTATGTATTTTAACGAGCCACGCTCGTCATGAAGATTTTGAACAAAGTCTAACAAACATGAATGTTACGCCTTTCTTTTTAAATGAAATCAAATTTGATTCGTCTTAATCAAATTGGTTGGATGAAATATAAAACACTGCAAGATTTTAAAAATTTGAGAATATTGTAATGTGAAGTAAAAAAATCATTAAGGGATGAAATCAATTTTTATTTTATTCCTGCTGCTCACAATCAATGCAGAACATTTTCATTTTGCAATATTTAACCATTAAAATAAATGTAGCCATACGAAAAATACATAAAGATGTTTTAATCATTGTAACTGTAAAGAAAATGACACAGCAAGGGGTTAGAAAAGAAAAGAAATTTCTATTTCACTCGAATTCGTGGAAATTTAGGTAGAAAATGTTTATTTTGCATAAAGATCCGCTGTCTATTCCCTACAATGGTAGACAGTGATTTGTTTGATCGAATCATGTTTGCCAGGGGTAGTAGCTTCGGTTCGATTGTCGGACAACAAATTCACAATTCTATTCCATTATCCGTCTATCATCGGCAGGTACCTAGCAATGAATTTCTTTGTCGATCGAGGATCAGCGAACTTCAACCGTTTTAGCGGAAGGGTTGTCAGACTGGAAATGACGCGGTCATTCGGGACAAAGTTTCCGTAATTGCTTTTGGCAGGCCCGTTCCTTTATCTCTCGGTTCTTTCACCCTAAGTATTCCAGTACGCGCGGAACTGCCTCGAACTTCGTCCGTTTCCCCTTTCGCTTACACGTACATTAACGACCTTTTGTTACGCGCCCTAAAAACCTTCTTTCACACCTTTGATTCTTCCCTCTATCGACTGCATAACTGAACCGGATTTCCACGAAATGCTTTTATTTATACTCGAACAGTTTTCCTGGAAAACTGTGCCACACCGTTTTTAGTCGCCAACTATGGCCGTGACCGAGAAATATTCTGATCATTTGCGTGTTCGAGCTATTAGATTGACGCAAGCATTATTGCGGTTTTTCTTCAGTTCAAACTTCAGCGATTTTTCTGGAGCGACGCTTTATCTCATTACTGGACAGCGGATCTTTATGCAAAATAAACATTTTCTAGCTGAATTGCAACGAACTGGAGTGAAATAGAAATTTATTTTCTTTCTTAATACGTTCAATACGTTGAAAATAATATCGGAAAATAATAATATTTTCTAATTCTTCCAATGAATTTACGCTTTCAAATTACATGTATTCATTTTTGCCATAAACGCATAAAATCCGCCGTCTACTCATTACATTCGTATACGAGCCGCTCACTTGCCGAATCGATTAACTCCATAAAACAGAAAGTGAAGAAATGTGATGAAATGATATACATTGTTTCTCAAATTCCCTTTAAAATAAAAATTGAAATAAACATTGTATAATGCATAAATACAGATGTAGCTTTCATATAAAGATATGTGGGATGAATAAGATAGAATAGCCTTGATGTAATCGTTATTAATATCCCAAACTTTTGGGTGACTAAGGGAGTTAATCAATTTGACAAGTTGAAAAAAGTAATAACACCAAAATCAATCATATATTTTTTATTGCAGAAAAAGTTCATTAACCGCTACAAAAGCTCTAATTTCAATAATTCTATTTCCACAAAATATACAGTGACTCCCACTAATGTTCGGATACTTTTAAAAAGACGACAACTTTTTTAATATTGGACCATACGGTTTGAACATTTTTGGAGAAGTTAGAGCAATTAATTTGCAACAGGATGTGAAAAAAAATTTTTTCAAAAATTGTATTTTCAGCATGTGACAGCATGTATTTCAAATTTTCATTAAGGGCCCAAACAAAAAAGTTTTAAAAATTGCCTTTTTTATTTTTGCATGTAACCTTGTAAATTATAATTTTTGGAAAATCTTTTTTGCATGTCATTCCGTAAACTAATGCTTCTAATTGATTATAAAAAATCAAGTCGTTTGGTACAATTAAAAAGAAGTTATTCTATTTTAGAAGGTGTACGAACATTTTGTACACCCACTGTATGTAGTATATCAACGAAATTGTCTTTGTTATTTTTCTCTGGAAGAAAATATTCAATCATATGCAGTTCACCTAATGACAAATCGACAATTTACTTAAAATTCATATTATCTAATATTAAGTTAGATTTGCACGTGTATGTGTAACCCTTTTCATATGTAGAGGCATTGATCCGATGAAATTTGTTTATCCTGATGGTGTAATTGTTCCCTATCTTAATCGATAGGAATAAAAATGGAAAGAAATAAGTTTGAATGATTTTATCGCGACATTGCTTAAAGCAACTTCATAGGTTCGTAATGAAGAAGATTTTAAATAATCGAGAAGCAGCTAAATATACTTTGGAAGATTCCATTTGACGTGTCCAGAACCATTTGACATTTCAACAATTCGGTACTACCAGAATAGCGGTTGGCAATATTGCATGAAGTTAACGGTCCGAATTGTGATTATCTTGTCCCAATTATGCGATATAAATTGCCACATTTTATGATATTCATAAGAATGTTCTATTTGTGGATGTCAACTTACCTTTGCACGCGAATTCGGCGCTAATAAATACTGACAAGCGTCGCCAGATTAAGACTTGTCTTCCGTTCTACCCTACCCCTTCTACGACTCCATTCCTCCATTGTCCAAGCATCCCCACGCTTCTATACAACACTTGTAGACCCTTTAAAAATATATTTTCACAAGTAAATATTTTATAATCAATATCGCATACAATACAGGGTGGTCCACCCAACTTGTTCACACCTCAATAACTTTCAAAGTATGCGTTGTATGAAAAAACTTTTTCTAGAAAAATTGTATGCTTTGAAGGGATACATTATGTAATTCATATACATTTTTTGTAAGTGGAGGAGTCTCGGAGATTTGAAGGTCAACTTCGTTTTTTTTTTAAATGGAATGCTATATTTTTTATGCCAAAACATCGAAGAGCGTTAAATTTTTAGTAAAAGTAAAAGAGTGAATAAGAAGAGTAGAAACCAAGGACACGTTTATTGATCGAAAATGCTACAAACTGAATCGTCTGTACAAGCATAAAAATATGTTTTTTCTAAATGGATCTATTACTGATTTGAAGACTGAATCTCCCCCTTTACAACGACTGTTTATAGCTTAACCTGTTTTTACAAGTTTGATCGATTGTGTAAAGCCTCTGAGTCCACCTTATATTATTGCAGATACAGTAAACTCTTGATCTAAGCAAACGGAAACCGTAGGATCTACGAAAAACGGACATCCCCTCGACAAGGTCACGAAGAAATAGTAGAACCACAGAATCTAAGAAAT
This sequence comes from Lasioglossum marginatum, assembly GCA_028455795.1. Classification (NCBI taxonomy): domain Eukaryota; kingdom Metazoa; phylum Arthropoda; class Insecta; order Hymenoptera; family Halictidae; genus Lasioglossum; species Lasioglossum marginatum. The sequence continues at coordinate 1,146,259 of CM052257.1, read as the reverse complement.
AGCATAGTCCGGAAGATTTTTCTTAGATCAAGGCTTCACTGTGTGGCAGTACACCTTTCAATCGAAGCTCAATAAATTGACTAGAGAAAGTCGCAGGTCAAGTTTTAAGCATTTGCTGTAAAGGAGAAGCTGCAATCTTTTAATGTTTTTACAGAACTTTTACAGAAAAATTATGGATCTGTTTTGAGTTTCCTAGGCCCTGTGTCATGTAAAAACGTGTTAGACAAAAATGAACGATGAATGGCAAAAGTAGGGGCTTCAAGCATATTGTTGTACTATTTTCTTTTTTTGACAATATCATCACAGTTCAAATGTCGACAATTTCCCGAGAACGGGAATGTTCAAATACGTTTTTGAGCTATTGTATATCCATCAATTTAAAAATTTACAATACATCAAAAAGCTTCCAATTGTATGTACAAACATCGGCAAAGTAAAACAATCAATCTCTTTGATACATCAAAGGAAGTTTCGCGATTTGAAATTTTGCGTTTTTATCGAAAATGCCTGGCCACACCGATTTCCAATGGCGTGGCAGAAGAGCGAAAGAATATTTCTATTGGAGCTTTCGAGCAATAATGTATATACCACGGGGAAACGAATCGATTGTCAATATTTCAGTTTTACTATACATATAATATATTTCTTTAATCTTTAATTTTGGCACGACATTTGCTCGTGCGATGCTAGAACGTAAAATCCGTTTTCCATCGGAAATATATGATAATTTTCACTAACATACATTATCAAAACGTTCGCTATTGGACTGCTAGATGGTGAAAACAAATTTTTTATACAGTATAAATGGAAAGATCTAAAATAATATTTTTACGTATTAATATCGAATATTTAAAACGACGTCGAGGAATACTTTGTTTATAAATTGCTGTTCCATTTATAAAAATGTTTAAAGTACAAAAAAATATGTCTTCATGTTAGTCATTATGTGAGCTGTTGTTTTTGAGAGTGGTATAAATCCATATCTGGGAAAAATGTGTTAACGGTAGTTTTAGTCGGATATAAAAATGTTTTTAAAAAAGTAATAAATACATGGATTTATACCACTTCCAAAAACAACGGCTCATGTATTAGACTTTGGATATTTTTATAAATCGTGAATATACAAAACTTGTCTATGAATAATATTGTTCTTGGTAATATTTCTCAAATTGAATTGATAACATAAATCTAAAATCAAAATCTGCAGGTCTATATACAAACAAAGTGCAAAATTTTTGCTCCTGGAATGTGAAGTTCAACCAAATGAATAGTTATGTAGGCTGTTGTTTTTTAAAATGGTATAAATCCATATCTGGAAAAAATGAAAACTTTTACAATGTCTTCTAAAATTACTCAAATCACTTTTTTCATTTTATTTTATACGTAGAATGTTTATTTAGAAGATTTCTGCAAAGATCAAAGTATAATTGCGAACAACAATTTTAGTAAAAATGTGTATTGTTTATTAAATATATGAAAAATCCCTTAGGTGGTATGATTTTGGCAACTCTCCCCTACAAAAAAGTGCAAAATCATTCCTGAGGATGAAGTTCAACCAAATGAATAATTAATATGTTGTAATCTTTTAGCAGAATGGATTTGATGCCGATATAACAAAAATTACTATGATAGTTTCTAATGTGTCGTCGTACCACTACACAGGTACGAATTTTCGTAAACACGCATTCAGAGTGTTTTCATTTTGTTAAGAAGGAAACATTCTTAAGGGAGCAAGTTTACAACGGACAAGGAAGCCGTTTAAGGCAACAGTTATTAAGAGCGTTCAATTTAGGTAAAACCATAAAGGCTAGGTCGGCTCCAACATTATCATCTCGATTCTTTTTCGTTGCTATTTTATCTACTGGACTAGCTAACGGCAGATTCGGGCAAAGTGCTCCAAAGTATAATAGTATTTTTAAAGGAGCAGGTATTTTCAACTCTTGAACAGAAAACACCATTGAATTAATCTCTGTAGAGAGGGGAAGAGAGGCCAATTCCGCGAGAATTACTCCTTCCTTGGAGTGTTCAGTGTACTGTTCTTGTCGCTTTATTAACTGACGTATATATCTTCACGAGCAGGAGGAACGAATTTTCTCCTTTTGCATTTTCTGCAAAGTGTACACTGTCTAGATTACGTCCGCAGCATTTCACCTGAAAACTTCGAAAAATCCCTACAGTCTAATAAAATAACAAATGAATGTTCAATTTTATTTATGGATAAAGGAGTCACCCAAAAACCTCGCGCTGACACGAGACTTTTTAATAAATTAATAAAGTACAAACTGTTTGGCATTTTTCCAAGCTCGGTTTTCATTGAACGTATGATCTATTACTATTATGCATTAAAATGTCATTCAAATATGCATTAAAATGTCATTCAAATATGCATTAAAATGTCATTCAAATATGCATCACTTCTGCGTCTGCAGGCATCAATTCGACTATCAAAATTTTGCTAGAGTTATTTCACGAATTGCAATTCGAATGTTGTTTTTTAGGTCATTGATTGTTTGTGACTTGTTATCATAGACTCGATTTTTCAAAAAACTCCACAAGAAAGAATTTAAATTTGCACGATCTTAAAGGTCAATTCAAATTTGTATTTCGCTGAAATAGACGTAAAAGAAAAAAAATTACGTTTAAAATTAAAATAAAATTATGTTTAAAGCCAAAAAGAAATTCGGCAACTATTAAGCAAAAACTGCATGTAAGTGAATGAACTTATTATTTCAAATATAAATCTTATTCAACAAAATATACAACCTTCCATAGGCAAATATATTAATACATTACTTATGAAAATATTTTTAATTACATGGAAGCTTTGTAGAAATACTATATATATATTAATATATATATTAATAGGTATATTAATAACACGATTGCTATAGTAACTGAACATATGAAAATATGCCATTGCTGTGCAAATTTTCATAATTATGGACAATAAAAGTCACTAGAATCACAGCATATTACTTGATATCAGTAGTTTTTAACATTGCCAAGATTATTTAATTATAAATATTGATTTACGGTTATTATCGCAATTTATTTTGTATGTTGTGTACGAACCTTGTATCTTTAGAAATATTTAGAAGAAACAAATGTAATCAATAATGATTAGATTGCTGATTTGATGCATTTACAACAACAACGAGTAGGTGTAATTTAAAATGATAAAAATATTAGAAATATTCTTGCATTATTTTTAATCTACTACACAGCTTAAGAAAGAAAATTTGTATTTATCCTTAAATCATTTTAGAATCTTTGTTAAATGCAAAATGAAGCTATTCCGAGACTCGAAGCTGTTACAAGAATATCGTGGAAATATTTCTGAAGACGTAAAGCGTACACGGCGCGAATATAAGGCATTTTCTTACGTGTAGGTGAAAATTGCATAGAGAAAAAGATAAACCAAGCCTTTAAACGTATTTCTCTCCCTAAATCATGTTTTTCAAGTTTTTCCGCGCACGACATCTCAAACACGGCGCGAGCTACTAACTTCGTTCTTTAAAATTATCAAAGGCAAAACTTCTCCTGCCAAGCAGAATCTGAAAAAGATTCAAAATTGAATATTCTCTTATCACAGGAAATGGGACGAACTTCCAACACAGAAATTTTTCTGTGACCCAATTTTCTAATTTTTGCTTTTATTTTAGTACAGTGCTGGTTCTAAATATATCTTTTAAAAAACACTGCTTGACCACTTCCCTGAGGAATTATTTACCAAATTTATTTCTTTGAGTATATATTATTGGAAAAATGGCCAAAAATTTGGATAGACAAATTCTTGTTGTGTTTATAAAATAATGTGAAATAGTTATTTCTAGAGCTCCGTAAAAACCTAGTGTTAATAACTCCTTAATGAAGCCGCGGAGGACATTTCCATAAAGGAAAAAGTTATTTCAAGTGACCCTAGGAATCACACTTTTCAAGGAAATTCAGATTGAAATTTTAGTTATAAAAATTTATAGTTTATTAGCAGATCTATCTAGATGTATGTAAATATTTAGAAAATTTTCACTTGTATTTTCAAGAAAATTATTCAAGAAGACACTGTTTGAATTTATACAATAGCGTGTTTCGCACCCTCTGCGGCACAGTTTTACAGGCGGAAGTAGAGTATCGAAAAATATTCCATAGTTATTTTTTTCATAACTGTCCGTTTTCATGTTTACACGTCGAAAATAGCTTTCAAAGTTAGGATAAAAAAATGATTTCGGGAAAAATCTTGAAAAATAATGAATATCGAAATAGTGATAAAAACAAGAACTGTAAAACTGAAAAACAATATTTACAACTTTCATATGTTGCATTCATACGTGGACATATGTGGGAACGATATTCGCCAAAATAAAAATTCAGAAATAAAAACAATTTTTATATTTATATTATATTTTACACATATTTTTTATCCATTACTATTTATATTAAAAAAGTGAAACAATTCTCAAAGTTTTAAGCGGTGGCCATATTTGTTCATAGAAAAATAGGTATAGTAGCTAAGCTTGTACGAACAGATTTTGGAAAATTTCATTTCTTTAAATAAGAAATTGAGAAATAATACATTATTTATTAATTTCTCTTGTACGATGTTGAATAATTCATTTAAAAAATGTATATTCCAGTATATTTTTGCATTGTGAAGAACAGATCTTGTAAAATAATGTTTTTTGAAGCTTCCTTTAAGTTAATATTCTTGATAAATATTGGATCAAAATATTATGTATTAAGTTTTATAATACAATGAATTTAATATAATAAATATATTATAATATTATAATGAAGTAAAAGATTAATGGAAATGCGGTGTTCCTGTGGCCCATAATTCAATAATGATTAGAAGATTAACGCAAGCAAGCGGTCGACAGTGACCATACTCGATACCCCAGCCATGCCATAAGCCATAAGCCATCCACACTTCTTGCGGTAGTAGAAGTCAGTGCCAACAGCACCCTCGTACTTGCGATATCAATTTCGAACATCCGAAAACCAAATATCGTAATACATCGATCGTTATATGGTTACCCAAAATATCATGGAAGTTTATTACCTGTTTGATCATCCGCATTTAAGACGTCGGTCTTGCTGACAATGCTAGAAATCAGTAATATATATTCATAAAAAATCTGTAAAAAGACCATTTACAGCCATACTTTTAATATACAATCAAAATTACAATTTCGACACGTTTCGAGGTATTCGAAGCCATTTTAGTCGTTATTCACACTTTTAAAAACTTTACTAAGGTCATCATTTCTGAAAACACGATGCCTGACTAAAACAATGATGAAACTCTTTCTAAAGGCCGTCAAGGCCTTCTTGATTGGTTGTTAGTTGCTACAATGAACCCACGCATCCTGTGACTGGCTATTTCACATCATGCGGCGTTCCGTGTTGCCAGCCGCAAAAACAAAAATAACAACACAGTTTAGATTTTTTTAAATTAAAATTTTGAAACATTTACAAACCAAATCATGTGAAAATATTAAGTGTAAACATTCTAGATTACAATAAAAATATTACTGTATCAATTTAGCACAGCAGAATATACAGTGCTGTGAATAATTATAAACTCAACCGTATTTCTATGTTTTTCATAGTACTGAAACAAAAATTGACGAAACCGTTCATGCATTTTTATATTCTAATACCAATCAAAAGCGAGCAAACAAGAAATAAAATTTTTGTTCCTCATAAATCTGGAAAAAATGCATTTGTTCTTAAAATTGTGATTTAAGCTGTGAATAAGCATAGACTCATTATTAATTTTAATATCTTTCATTTAGTATCTAGTACATTTTCCTTTATTTTTTATTACATGTAAGAGCCGATCAAGAAAACTACTAAATAGCTTATTTAAGATGTCATCTGGAATATCTGCCCCAGTAGATTTTACTCGTTTTTTAAGTTCGACAATACTTTCTATTGGTGGCTTCTCCTGATCATACATATTCCTCGCAAGGATACCCCATAGGTTTTCGATGGGGTTCAAATCAGGGCTCAGTGCTGGCCATGGTAATAGCTCGATCTCGAACTCTTGGAACCACTTTTTTGTAGAGGATGCTCTGTGAATGGGAGCATTATCTTGCTGGAAAATCGTTTTATTGTCTTCTGTTAATGTTATAAAAGGCAACAAATAGTCGTGTAACATCTGTTGATAACTAGCAGCATCTATTCTACCATTTACAAAAGCTATTTCACTTTTAAAATTTTTTTTAAAGACAGCCCAAACCATGACTGAACCACCTCCCTGAGCTCTTCGCGACATGATCTCTCTTTCCTTCCTCAAATCGTGCCAATAATAATTGAACCCATCAAGCCCATCGAGATTAAACTTTTTTTCATCGCTCCAGATCACATGTCTCCACATGCTACTTTTTTGAATTAATATTTCGGCAGATTTTAGTCTGGCGTCAATATGACGCTTTTGTAATGGCGGTTTTCGCAAACATCTCTGATATTTAAACCTTCCAGAATGTGCAATCCACTTTCTTACAAGACTGGAATCACAGTTCAAGTTAAATCGACTCACAATTTTAGACGAAGAAGTTCCAGTTTTTGATATCTCCTTTAAAAGTGCACGTTTTATAGTTGACGAAAATCGTGTAGGTCGTCCTAATCGCTTGATTTCTCCGTAATTTTCAATACCGAGTTTCAAGAAATTTTTAACTACACTTTGGGATCTATTAATTCTCCCACAGCTCTTCAAATCGATTATTCGTTGTTTTTCTACATCACTCAATTCCGTGCCGCGCGGCATAGTGTAAAGTACAGAATTGTTTCAAAGATCCTTAAAAAAATACTTTTAGAGACCTGCTGTAACATTACTATCACTAAGAAGATCTGACAAAACGTCAAAAACGTTCTGAATGAGGTATGAACAGCGACTGAGCTTATAAATATTCACAGCTCAAATCTCCTTGTTTTGAAACATCCAGCTATTGCACGAAGAAGAGATAGCAAGAAACTGTTCACATAGAAAAGGTCGTACTACCTCATTACAAATATAGTAGAACTTAGTGGATTCTTGAAAATAGTAACGGAAAAATACAGGAAATATGTGTGAGTTTATAATGATTCACAGCACTGTACATTTTCATTCGAATATTTTCAAGAATTTACAAAGAATATTTTTATTCGAAGTGTCCAGGATTAATTCCACCAGTACATTTACATTTACATTTACCCTAGCAATGATAAAAGAAAATTACTAACGTAATTATTCGTACATCGAATCCGGGTTGCATAACGCGACAAGTGTTACGAGTCGACTGTAACAGGCGTTCCGCTGCGTTCACGCGAATCATTAGCCGGCAATGAATTCGCAATGAGATTCTTGTCAGCGGCAGTGACGCGGGTTTCGATATACCTTAAAGCGTGCAGCTCCGGAGACACGTAAGACCTTTTGTACGTTCAAGGGAATCAGAGTACCTACGTCGGCGTAATTGTGTTTGCGCCGTGAATCGTGACTTGTTCCACACTGGATTAGCGTTAACAGGATAACGATTGTTCCTCGAATCGAATCGACGACTTCGAAAACTGAAGGACGACGACGACTACGTTCCCTAGGTGTTTAACGTTCGCGGCATTAGTAGTACCGACCAAATGCTTGTTCAAAGTCAATTCACACGTTTCTTTCTTCCGTTCCACGGCGATTTCTCTGCCGCCTGAATGACAATTCGCCTTAATACCTCCTGTAACTCCCTTTGAACAATACTCCACGATCTACGTCTTTCACGGCAAGCTTTGAATCGTGATGACTTCTAACGAGCTGTTGGACACCGACACCACGCACCTCCGCGAGGACCCATGCTGTTTTCGAAACTCGGTTCGATTGCTAGACAATTGCCTGGATAATTAAAAAGGTACAGTGATCAAATAAGTAGAACCAATTGCGCACATATTGGCGTATTAAAACAATCAATTTTTAAATAAACCCCCAGCTACAACGAATATTTTTTATTTATTTACAAATTGAAAATGTACATTTGGCGACACTGTAGGCGACATTATTTCTCACATTGAATATACAATAGATATATTTTTCTAGATTATATTTTATTTACCTTGTAAATTGTAGTTTTTGGAAAATCTATTTTGCCGATGATTTAGTAAACCAATGCTTTTAATTGCTTACCAAACGTCAGTTTGGTACAATTATAAAAAAGTTATACTGTTCTAAAGCGCGTTCAAATACTTTCGTGGTTCACAGTATGTGCTGACCCACCCTGCATAAAAGTAAACAACAATGCGCTAAAAAGAGAGAAAACAAATCCTTCGTCTTCTATATATACTAAACTTTGTGATTTCGGCGCAAGGTTCGATCATTTATAGAAAAACAGCAAATGTGCAATTAATTAACCATGTTTCTCGACGTTTCGATCCTTATGTGGATCATTCTCAAAGAGACATTTTTTGCGTCTGAAAAATAATATATGTATAATAAACTTTGAACAAAAATTGTAACACAGCCGTGTAAATCCAATGGAAAAAAGAGATAAAAAACACACATACTTGCTGTGACAACGTCGAGAAACATGGTTAATTAATTGCACATTTGCTGTTTTCCTATAAATGATCGAACCTTGCGCCGAAATCACAAAGTTTAGTATATATTTAATTTTCGATCGAGAAGAATTCACCTTTATCTTCGTCTTCTATTATCGACCCTAGTGAAAATCGCATCGATTGGAGTTCAGGGAATGCGTATCTGCACACCTGCGCTAAGCATATAGTACATCGTACGAGGGTCCAATTGACAATATCCTGCTGCAAATAGAGATTCGCTGAGTGCAGTCGGATTGCTGCGGACAGTGTAAGTCTGTAGTATAAAACTTGTGAATACGTTCACGTTCTCCTAGGAAGTTTCAACTCCTTAAGTGACGATAGACTGCATGCAAGTTCGCTTGTGAATACGTAACATATCGTCTTAAATCAAATGAAAATTGCTGGATTATTCAAAGAAAAGAAAATAGAAAACTTCATCAGGTGCTCATGGGAAACAAAATTACTCACGAAAATAGCATAACAGAATTGTTAAAAATTAAGAAGTTGATACAACTGTAACAAAATCTAAGAAATAAAAAAGATTTTATGTCTTTTATTTGTTTATAGAAGTTGCCTCGAAAGTGCAAAGCAACGATTAATGCAATCAATAGGTGCAAGACTATTGATGAAGTTTAAATATCTGTAATTAACACTAGGTTTACGGGACCCGTCAAAATGACAGGTTCTAATATTTTTAATTTGCAATTATTAAGATTGTAAAGATGCTTCCCTGAGGAATTATTTACCAAATCTATTTCTTTGGGTATATATTATTGGAAAAATGGCCAAAAATTTGGATAGACACATACCTGTTATGTTTATAAAATAATGTGAAATAGTTATTTCTAGAGCTCCGTAAACCTAGTGTTAATAGACTGCGTATGTTTATGCAATTTGCAATTTTTCTGGACGAATTTTAAGAAACTCGAATATCAAATAAAATCGTATTTTCCGTGGTAGTAGCCTTTATAGTTCTGAAATAAATGAAAATCGTACTAAATTTTGTCGTATTTTATGTGCTGGTATTTTTTAAAATTTTTCGAAATCCATAATTGCATATAGATCCGCAGTCTAGTAATTAATAATAAACGTTTAAAGAAACATTGAAACATTAACTTGCTGTGACTCTTTAGAAAACCATTTAAAGTTTTAAAGATCCTTGCACTTATCGATTCTACCGATTCTACTGATGTCCATTTAATCGACCGCTTAGTTATAGACGCAAACGCAGTTTTAGACAGCTGCCTGGATGTATCAAAAAGCAATTCCAATTATATCTTTTTATATCTGTCAAGTCAGCTTTAACCATCTTGACTAACAGCATTAACCTAGCATTAACCAGTCACTTCATTATTCTTAAATAAGTAAGGTAGCTTTTGCCAGCTCCGCGGATCCGTCCAGCCAGCTTTAAACAGCTTTTTGGCAATGAAATAGCTTTAACCTACTTCACCTAGTTCTTTAAATATGTCGACGTTCATTTATTTAGTTCTTTGGTACTGGCATTAACGCCAGTGGCACAAGGCAATTAAAATCACCTGTTTCTGATATTTTATAAAAATTACATGAATATCCTTCCACGACGATCATTTACATCATAACATCCGCAATACTAATAGTCATGTAAATCGAGTTGGTAATGTGTACTGACCTTCCCTGTATACTTTACATTGTTTCCCATTAAACGTATTATTTCTCTTTTATTTGATTATCCGTTGATTATATATTTATTTGATTATCTGCACTATAAAATGATTTAATTAAACAGTAACTTCATTAAATTGATAGTTTCAGTCCGTATCAATTTGTACAATAAACAATGTTGCATTTGATGAAATTTTAGTGAGATGTACGTTTCGGAAAAATATTGGTCACCTATTTTTTTCGGCCATCATTCATGTTGAAATGGTGGAACAGCCATCAAAGTTGTCGATTTTCTTTAATGTTGCCCAACTTCAAGGGCTGTTGTCACCCATCAACGTGGATGATGATCGAAAAAATACGTGTCAAATATTTTTCCGAAAACTACCTTTCGTTTGCCAGATTCTATATCATACACTGAATTTAATGGTACAATCAAATTCAAAGATTTCGTATATTTTGTCAAAGCAACACATAGATCTCATTATTATTCATCCAAGGCATTGACTTTAACTCAAGAATGTTTGATTATATTTCCTAAATAACGGAGTACAGTTACGTTTGAAAATCACATGAAATCATAAAAATTTTTATGACAGAGACAAATTTGAAATACAAAGAAATAAATAAATTGGTCCAGCAATATTTAACTCTTGTTATATTATGCTTGTAATAATGTAATAGTTTTCATAAATGTTTGTGTTTGGCTAGATATTGTACGTGCTTTTGAGTAAAATCTTACAATAAAATAAAAAATCACGCGTATATACATTTACCAAATTTTACTCTTTTGCAGTAGAAATTACCACGTTTAATGTGTACACACTCATAAAGTCTTGGGTTACTTTTTACCACCCTGCAGTAATAAAGAAAGGAAAAAGAGAACATTTATTAGCAAACGCTTGCCCCGCTTTGTTCAATTTAGTGTCTACGTATCCAATTTTAGAGGCGTTAACGTGTATATTGCGAGGAATGCAACAAGGTCGTAAATGGCTGTATCTTGAATCCTTCCAAGACCGTTGGAAGTAAATCGTGTCGATTCGTGAAGGAATGCCTGCGAGCGAGAATACCTATAAGTACGTCCTGGTAAATGGAGAACCGAGGCAAATTTGTCGTCACAATTGTGTAAATTAATTTCCGGCTAAACGGAATATGTTTCCGTAATGCGTTTTCTACAATTGCGAATAAATCTTTGCTTCGATTGTGAATTTTAAATAACAAGTGTAAAAAAGGAACGTCAACCCTATTCTATAAGGGTAAAGTCCCCGTAATTGGTAATAATGTTTTTAATTGAGTATTTGTAAAATGTATTTTTAAAGTATTATGTCAGCTAAATGTTTAACATTTTTTTCCTGTTCACAAGTGTGTAATAAAAATTTAAAAATGATATTAGAATTTTGTTTATTGGTTTTTAAATAGCTCATTATTTGCAAATTGTAGAGATGGACGTTCACTAGTATACTGAAACTTAATACTTTGTTAATATAATAAATTGTGGTGAAATATTAATACGTTTAAGGATCATAAGTGAATTTTATACATTTATAACAAAAATGAGTGCAATTTAAAATAGTGAAAATATTAAAAGACTTAAATAGTATGAATATATTATTTTCACCAAATTAAAATTATTAATGAAGAATATAAATTTATATTTAGCTCCTGCGTCTTGCAATTGACGCACGCATTTTTTATTTTGCACAAACAACCGGAGTCTAGTTACAACTAATTTAGGTAGAAATGAGCATCAACAGTCGCAGCGTGTTTCCGGATAAAAATTAATAGTAAGAATTTAAAAATTTTTAAAAATACATACATATATTTGCTTGTTAAAAATTTCGTGATCTACATATTTAGTATTAGATTATAAAGTACATCATATGAACATGATTTACATGCAAAAATAATTTTTCCCAGCTTTTCGGTGGAAGTATTCCATTATCACGATTTTTCAAGGGTTTCCGATAATCCGAGAACAAAATGTTTCGAACAAAAGACAGTTGAACAGTATTTAAACGTCGATACTATACAAAATTCTATAGAATAAAATTTCGTAGAGAAAAATTTTTTTCTACAAAAAATTAAAATCATTAGAACATTTTTATTTTTCATAAAAGTGTGCAGTCTAATAATAACGAGAAAATGTAGATATATTTCCAAGATATTTTTCAATATACGCGTGTAAAGAAGAAATAATTTTCTTATATTATTTTCACCACATTAAAATTATTAATGAGGAATATAAATTTATATTTAGCTCCTTAGCAATTGATGGACAAATTTTTTAGTTTGCATGAACATCCGGAGTCTGGTTAGAAGTTTCAAGTCTACATATCTTTTAAACATCATTGTAATTAACAGATTATGTCAACGAGTTATATGTTTCTTGATTGTAGTATTACGGTAAAAATCGAATTTTTTATTTACATTCTTTATTTACAACATTGACATTTTGATTTTTGGGATCTCTCTACCTTTCACGAATAGCGTGTTCATTTCAATAAACTTTATACGTAAAATCTGGTATATAAAAGTAGAAAGTAAATATACATACAGTCAACAGATAGATCAGACAATTCACATGTAATGACCTAATCAAGAGAACACTATAACGAGAGAAATTAAAACGTCGCTTAAAACGAAGTTGAACATTTATCGATATCTTTCGACCTAAAGATCGTCTTCGTGCTCTACTTCCCAAACAAAGTGAAATATTCAACATTTAATTACAGACGTGGCAGTTAAATTCACATCGACATTTTTAGGGACCGTTCACTGTATTTTATAGACATTTCTCCTTCTCTTTACGAATTTCCGTTGTTCCTACGTCGCTCGCCATTAAGACGGGTCATCCCGAGCCAAGACGTTCTCGAACATTCTCGGAGGTTTAATAGCCCTTCGATAACGTCTAACCGAATAGCCTTAAAGACGTGAGATGCTGAGTACAGCAACTAGCAAGTCGAATCGGTGCTTTGATGAGAAGGGACGCATACCCGTGGGGAACATCCGAGACTTGCAGAGGATGATACGCTTACCCGTTCCAAACTTACTTGGCACAGGACGAATGTTAAGAGAATACTTCCTGCGACGTAACTCCATACCAACTTATCTCTCTAACTTTTTTACTTGGATCCACTATTTTGTAGTTGCGAGCTGACTGAACAGAATGCACAATTGGATAGTACAGTAATGCCTCGATATCTGCGAAAGGGATGTGCACGGTATTTGCGAAAAATTTCAGTCTTCGAAAAATTTCAGTGATAATTAGACAGCGGATCTTTATGCAAAATAATAATGTTGTACCTAAATTACAACAAACTCGAGTGAAATAGTAATTTATTTTTTTTTAACCCCTATCATTCTCTTTGCAGTTACAATGATTAAAATGTCTTCCCCAAAAATGTTGTAGAAGAGAAAAGACGATTTATATTTCTGGTATGGTTACATTTATTTTAATGGTTAAATATTGCAAAATGAAAATGTTCTGCATTGATTGTGAGCAGCAGGAATAAAATAAAAATTGATTTTATCCCTTAATGATTTTTTTACTTAAAAAAAGCAACATTACAATATTCTCAAAATTTTTAAAATCTTGCAGTGTTTTATATTTCATCCAACCAATTTGATTAAGACGAATCAAATTTTATTTCATTTAGAAAGAAAGGCGTAACATTCATATTTGTTAGACTTTGTTCAGAATCTTCATGACGAGTGAGCGAGGGGTAATGAAGCTAGAAAATTAGCAAAAACCAAATCTTCGTAATTGAATATACTAAATGCCTTATGCTGCCTGCAGGGCTTGCTAAAGAAGGCGAAACCTATCGACCAGAATTGCTGATTAACTTCCCAGATGTCTACCCGTATCGTAAAATTATTCCTGCGCCTCTGTCCTTAACGACGCTAGATAAATGCACTCTGATAGACATGCTACTGCAACATTAAAAAATGATGAGGTAACCTACTTTCCATATTATGCTGTGCATAGTTGAGAATATCCAGAAATTTCATAATGCATAATAGCAAATGAAGTGGTACTCTAGTTCCACATGTGAATCTGGTTTTATGTGTTATTTAAGAAATTAAAAAATGATCGACTTTTGAAAATGTATAATACTTCTGCAGAAAAAGAACATTGAATTATAAAGAAATCTGAGCACAATTTTCCATAATTTTATTACAGTACTAGGTATTTACTTGAGTATCTAATATTAACGAAAATGATATTGTAAATTTTTAAGTAAAAAATTATCCGCTTCTGTTCATTAAAAAACTCACTATAAATACTGAAAACACAGACTTGTCAAATATAATATTACAATATAACAAAATTACAAAAAATTGGCGTGACTTCTATGCAACAAAGAGGTAATTTACAATTTAAAAATTGAAAATTGAAGAAATATCGAAACAATTGTTTTAAATAATTTGTGGTGTTTACTTATTAGTGATTTTTAAGTTCTCTCTGTTTCGTTTATCAAATACACGTGTTGTTAATTATAACTAGACTGCGGATCTTTATGCATTTATAACAAAATTGAGAAGATGAAATTGAAAATTGTTGAAAAATTTAAAACATTGAAGATGTCAATATATGATTTCTCCTCTATTAAAATCATTAAGGAAAGAAATAACATTCAATTTGGATTCAGACAATTTTTATTTTGTATGAAGATCCGCAGTCTAATTATAACCGACAATTTGTTCATAATATTTTACACTTTTTGTCAGATGCATGATTTTGTACAAGTAAATCCTTGATTTACAACTTTCATTTCAGATCTTCCGCTGTATTCAATTCTATCCCGATTCACAGTACTTCCTTCGCCAATTCATTCGAGCTTTAATACCCGTGCTTCCTCATGCAAATTGTGAACGTAACGCGAACATCCATCTAGTCATTATTCCTGACTGATTAAACTTCTTTTTATCCGCAAGAATAGTTTCTGGCTATTTTTCCGCCTAAAGAACGTGTTTACTGCTGTCGACAAATGGACGAGGGAACTTAAAAACTGAAATTGGATATCGCGGAAACAGCAAAATAAATGTTTAGAACAAATCACTGAAGAGTTGGAGTTACATTCATCTAATGAATGTACGAGTAAAGAAATTTATTATTTCAATCGTTGGTGACGTTGCAAGTGGATATGCAAAACTTATTTCTGGCATTTTTATGATTAAAATGACACTAAACACGATATACTTTCAACTGTATTTAGTGGTTTAATTGACGATGAAAGTTTCCGGCGCAAGGAAGGACAGCGCGATCCGTGTTTACATGCTGTCCTTTTCTACGTTCGGCTTCCTTTGTACTTTCGGCGCGGTGGACTCAGTCATAAAATAATAGTGTCCCTACACGATATTTCTCCGTGCGAATCATTATTATGCAACGCTGTTATCTTAAATTTCATCGAAAGACCAAGAGTTTTCAAAGAGAGCCGTGGTACACATTTGTCTGACATTTTGTTCCATACATAATCTTAAGTTTCCTTAAGAGAAAATGGAAGCCAATTTTTTACCATTTAGAATACGTTTTATGACATTTTGTTCTATGGTCTCTTGCGATTTTTCAGGCAACTTAAGCTCGTAGAATTTCCGTTTTTTATTAGCAAAATATTGAGTTATATGACTTTTCACGACTTTATTTGAAATGAAATTTGCACCGCATAAAAAATGTTGAAAGAAGCGAAAAAAATTGTAATCGATGGTAGATCCTCTCTTTAAACAGCGCACAACTTTATCTTTCGTACATTTTTGCGGTAATAAAAAAGCAAAAGGTGATGGAAACGCGTACTTTGATTTTGCATATTTGATGTGATGATAAACACATACTTGAAAGATTAGAGAACACCACAAGGTAGGAAATTATGACTTTCATTACGATTTTGCGACTTAAAATATGGTTAGTAATAACAAATGGAAGCAATGCCATCTCTACACGAAATGACTTTCCGAACGACCCAATACTTTTCAAAGAAATAATGTGTTTAATTCAAAAACTAAATCCGGCGCTCTTATTGGGGCACCCTTTAGTATTGTCAAGGTGTGTAAGTGTTTGTGGAATTTGGTATAGTGCCAATACTTTCGTCCACTGTTATGTTATCTCTCTTTCGCTAGATGTACGACTCGCTATTAATTCGGATAGGGGAGGCTGAGCGGCAGTGAACGAAGCGATTGAAGCGATAGCGTTTGCTTAATAAGATCCACGTTGTAGCACGAAACACCTCACGTTTCCAATACTCCGTCGAAGTCGATACTCCCAACGTAAACTTT
The DNA here is from genome assembly GCA_028455795.1 of Lasioglossum marginatum. Taxonomy (NCBI): domain Eukaryota; kingdom Metazoa; phylum Arthropoda; class Insecta; order Hymenoptera; family Halictidae; genus Lasioglossum; species Lasioglossum marginatum. Next base: position 1,129,798 of record CM052257.1, on the reverse strand, counting down.
CTTTGAGCGTGCAGGGTTAATAGTTTTCCAATAAAAGTTGCTGAGGTCGCGAAATCCTATTGCGTCGAGAAGGCTACGCTTGGCGAGCGGATGGAGACGCGGTCGTCGTACCAGCAAAAAGGGAGGTCAGCCCGATTACTTTAGCCGGTACGAAATGTCCTCTAACAGAAAAACGATCCCCGTGAACGATAACAGGATTAATACGGCCATTTCGAAGGCGCGAGGGTTCGACGTTTCCGGCTCGGCCCGGCTTTGTCTTGATCACGGAACCGAATCTTGCGGACAGAAACGTGCCTGTAAATTGCGATAATAAAAACCTGTCGCTGAACAATCCCACGCAAACAAAACTGCACACGTAAACGTCAATTTTTTACAGATGGAAAGAGTTATGGAACTTTTTAACAGCTTCTACGGGGTCTTAAATAACAAGTGTAAAAAAGGAGCATCAATTGGTAATTCGTAATTGGTAATAATGATTTAAATTGAATATTTGTAAAAATGTATTTGTAAAGTATTATGTCAGCTAATTGTTGAACATTTTATCCTGTTCACAAGTTAGTAATGGAACCTCATTATCTTGAAATTAAAAATGTGTGAAATAATTTTGTGTGGAGAGTCAAACAAATATTAATTAAATATTCATAACAATTACATACATTTTTCTTTTGGTTTTTAAATAGCTCATTATTTGCAAATTCTAGGAATGAGTGTTCACTAGTATAATGAAACTCGATACTTTGATCATGTAATAAATATTGCGGTGAAATATTAATACGTTTAAGGGTTGTAATATTGAGTTATTTTGTTGAACGATCCCGCGCAAACAAAACTGCACACGTAAATGTCAATTTTTCACAGATGGAAAGAGTTATGGAATTTTTTAGCAGCTTCTGCAGAGTGTCCTGCATATTTTAAATCATAAAAAAGCATTTTTTTCAATGAACAATTTTGTACAATTTTACTAACCACGAGTCAAAGAGTAACAAGTCTAATCGTCACAAATAAAAAATAGCGCGAAATTTAAAATGACATTTCTTAATGGAAGATGCTTTATGTAAACTTTATACGTTTCCCAGGGTGAAAATTCATGTATTTATGTTTTTTACGTATGCGGCTATTATTTACGCGGCTATTTGCCGACACTCGTCCGCAAAGGGATAAAAAGCTATGGTGCTTCACCGTTCCTCCAGCGGATTAGGCGATATACCTGAAAGGACGTTATAACAGGCAAAAAACGCACGCGAATCGGCTTTGAATTGGCCCATTATTTTACAACCATCGCGTTTCGATAACTTCAATCCCGACAACACATGCGATATACAATTATAAATTACGTCACTGACAACCGAACACAATACGGAAAGGAATTCGACAGTTTCCCACTCCTCAAATCTTTCTGACACACCCGCGTCCAATAAACAAACGCTACATTTCCTCACATAAATTCACCCTTAACCATTCACGAAAAAACCGAGGTGACAGTCGCAGACTGTCTTCTCGTTTGTTGTCACGATTTCGAAAAGTGTGTTGTGTAGTGTTTAGTTAAAGGTAACAGTTACCGGATATTTAGTGACGACTTGGAAGTGTTTTATTAATTTGAAGGCATTCTGTAATTTATTTTGCAGTATTTCTGATAAACGATCGACTATCAACCTTCCTTCTGCATCGTCAAATTTTTCTGGACGATTTTGTTAAAAACAAAAGAAATATTAACGAAATTTTGGTCCTATTTACCGGACACAGGAAATTCGTGATAACAAATTAATTAATTAATTTTTTAAATAGATAATAAACAAGATAATTTTTTAAAACGCGATGCCCATATTCATTTCCTTGAAAGGGGCGCTTCTTATTTGAAGTAACTTTTTTAGAAATTACTGTTTGTTAGAAATGTCGAACGCAAAGTCGTAGTTCCAGTCATCCATGGCAAAGCACAGCAACAGTGAAAAGCTGGCGCCATGGTAGCCGATGTGTTAAATTCTGGGTGCTATTGAAACTATTTTCGAAACTATTGTGCAACGACCATTTGAAAAGCTGTGGTTAGGGCGCGGTACATGAAAGTCCAAACTTTAATGAAGATTTTCTGGAACTCTGTTGTTCTCGGTCCAGGATACCAATACTTTGTACCTTTATTTGCAGTTTGGACAGGTGAACGTTTAACGCTAACCGTTTATTTTTTAATTATTGAAATTATAAAGATGCTTCCATTAGAAATTATTCGAAAAGTCATTACAGCTTCGAATATCTTTCGTGTATATTTTTCACTGTCTGATAGTCCAAAATTAGCTATTCTATTCCAAAAAATCTTATCTTCTTTGTGTCCAGAGTTTATAGAATTTAAAAGTTGCTATTATTAACTTTTGGTTCGCGAGATTTTGGTTCATTCTGATCTATGGTCATAAACATTTAATGTAAATTCTAATTTTCTAACCGTCACTCTAAGTTATTAACTATTTATGTTAGGTTTGATAAACGAAAATTATTGCTGAGTCAACACAATATATAAAAAAAATTCATAAGCAAACATTTGATTACGTCCTTTAATTAAATCACCTGAAATATCAACAAATAATATCTATACAATATAGAAATACAACATACAATAAGTTTACTATTCTAAAAATACATAATTTCTCTTATAGTGTATCATTCAGTTTGAAGTAGTAATTTGCTGCTACTATACTTAACGTCTATTCATCTGAAGTATCAATAAATAATATTTATACGATACAAAAATACAATAATTTGGCTATTGTAGAAATACATAATTTCTCTTGTGTATCATCCAGTTTGAAACAGTAATTTGCTTCTACTATACTTAACACATGTAATTTTCTATTAAACATGAGTTTCTAAACTTGATGTATATTCTAAGTCGATTATCTTAACTGAGGAACTATAAAACTTTAATAAAGCAATGTAATTGTAGATAAAGTTTGAACATCAAATTGCCATCTGTCATGCTGTACATATTACGAAGCTATTACACCGTGGATGCTAGAGCAGGAGTAAACTGAATTGAATACTGTAAGCCACTTATTATAATCGAAGCACGTCATGACGCCAGAGACAAAATCGACATTCTACCACGCGGGAGTACAGCAACAAGGTGAGCCCCATTTACTTTCAATTTATGGTACTTAGATCGCAGAATAATTACATCGATAGGAATAGCAAATACAAGAACATTTCCATATTCATCTTTCCACACAATCTAGTGAACCACTCGCTAAATACTTAATCCATTGCACTCGGAGCTATTTGAACTCGAAAATGAAACATTTCTTCCGACCTAGAATATTTCCATTCCCTATGATTTTTAAAATTCTATGGATATGAAATTGGTATAAAACCTTATACAATACCTAAATCTTTGGTAATTGATTAGACAGCGACATATTTAATAATGTAAACAATATTTTAAAGGGTTACATAATTCAAATAAAAATTATTGTATTATTTAAAATGCGGTATAAAAAATTTTGATAAACATTCTCTCTTAAATTCATCACATTATTTAAAAAAAATTCTTCATCTCATACAAATTAATGAAAATATTAAAAATGTTCGAGTCAAAACGAGTAAATACCTTTATACATATTTGTGTTGTAGTATAAATCGTTCTAAATAATAGATTTATCATTCTGAAATATCGTAGTTTAAAGTTTAATTGAACCTTGGTTTTCTAACCGTTCTTTTTATTGATTAAAAATTTTAATATTACTGACAGAACCAACTTCGGCTCACGAAACTTTAACAAACAATGACTTTCAATAAGAAATTAAAAATTTATAGTTATAAGAATTAAAAATAATTAAATAATAATTTAATAAGAATTAAAAAATTTGTAAAATAATCTGATTGCGACTAAACTTGCAATTAAAATTCATAGATAGTGGAAAGATTGTCATAATTTATTTTAAGTTTCATTTACCTTATTTGTATTATCATTTAATTTTTATAGTATATTCTGTCAGCTATATATGCATCCTCTTCCTATATACTTTTTATCAGAATGAAAATATTTATTCCAGGGTTTAGCTGGCTTATGGATTTTGCATGTTCACAATCTTTTTTCAAAAGAAATGAATTTACTGCCTTTACGCTACACATATTCTAGTTTTACAATAATTTATTAATCTGAACGTAATGCGATTAACATGCATTTGTTGGACAAGAAATTGAATCGTTTCGAGCCGCGTGTGATTTAATCCTGTTTTACAGAGGGCTTCGTTAAATGCGTTCTGTAATCATCGAAAATATGGTACATGGAATATCGCGCACAGCACCGTGCATGCGTTAGACAATAGTTTATGCTGCTGTGGATTTATATAAAATATTTGCAACGATACAATGTATTGATTATGTACGTTGAATGTGTCACGTGTGCCATAGAATTTCGATGGTTTCGCGTCTTCACTGAAGTAAAGAACAACAATTGCATAAGACCTTTTCATGTTGAAAAATAATAGATGGATCACATTGTATAGACATTTGGAAAATGGATACCACTTTTATTTTACCACGTTTTTATTAACTCGCTTTTTGTTCGGTACTTTTGCAATTTATTTCAAACTAACTCCCCGATGAACTAGAGACTTGAAATTTTAAATATAGCTCAGAACTGGATGACAATACAATATTAACTCGCTTTCTTGTCTGTCTGTTCGTCTAAAAAGCAGAAAATAATTATTTGAATGGAAAAAATTTTTTTGATATACCACGTTTTTAAGACGGACTAAAAAGTATAAAATAGTTAGAATTTTTAGGAACATGCAAAATGGTGAATTTGACCTGCAAAATGGTGAATTTATGAAGCCTGTACTTTATCGAGAAGAACATATGCACATAATGATGTATAGATTCAATAACGTTTAAAGGTGTATGTCACGGTTACGCACTATGTATACGATTGTATTATACAGGGTGTTTCGTCTAAAACAGGCCACCTAAATATCTCCTCTATCTCTGATAATACAAAAAATGTTTCTAACGTAATCTAAATGGTTTGAAAAGACGAATCAGATGGAAGAATCGTTTTTTATGAATTGTAATTTTCTAATCGTTTTTTCAAGGTCACTCGTGTTTTTTTACATATATACACACATTTTTTGTTGTTGTATGTTATAGCAAACATTATTGTGTATTCATTCATGTTTAATAGCACGACCTTGAAATGACCGTGAACTCTAAAATTTTTCGTTGAGAACACGTGTTGCAATACGGGAAAAGTGTACTGGACACCCATCGTGATATAAAAAACGATTCTTCCATCTGATTCGTCTTTTGAAACCATTTAGATTACGTTAGAAACATTTTTTGTATTATCAGAGATAGAGGAGATATTTAGGTGGCTGTTTTAGACGAAACATCCTGTATAATTTTTAGAAACATGCAAAGTGGCGAATTTGGTTAGTACAAAGGTGAATTTGACCTGCAAACTGGTGAATTTATGAAGCCTTTGCTTCATCGAGAAGAACATATGCACATAATGATGTATAGATTATAGATTCAATAACGTTTAAAGGTGTATGTCACGGTTACGCACTATGTATACAATTGTATTATATAATTTTTAGAAACATAAAAAATGGTGAATTTGGTTAGTACAAAGGTGAATTTGACCTGCAAACTGGTGAATTTATGAATCCTGAATATTTCATCGAGAAAAGCATGCACACATAATGATGTAGAGTAATTCAATGATGTTGGAAGGTGTATGGCACGCTATGCACACAATTTATCACGAAATTGCCATCTCGAGCAGGCTGTTGGCTCGGCAAGAAATTCCATTAAGTCGAATGTGGGGGCTACAATGGCAAGCTCGATACTGCAAGATCTCCCTAAGAGAAATCAATCGTGAGTCAGCAGGGTTTATGGCATTCGCAGGCTCTTAAACGCTGTCAAGGCTGAATGCATGACGCATTGGTGTCCGGGCAAGTTTAGCCCGCGACGAGGCGTTTCGCGAATTTTTGCGAGAGTCCTCCGCGGCGAGCATCGACTTCGCGGAACAAATTGCTTCCGAATGAAAACTTCCGTGTCGGCGGACAGCATTCTGCTCGACGTTGTGTATTTGAAGTGAGGAGCTAGCTTCTCGTGCAGTGGCATCGCGGTTAACATCGTGTCAGAAAAAGGAAATGTCTCTTAATGGATGAACGATCCCACGGAACGATAACGACGGCGAACTTCCCGGCATTCACCGAGTCAGCGTCATGCAACGAATCCGCATTACCTTTTTTCGCGGCCGTAAAATTCGCCAGCGAGCTGGCTGCCGGGCTCCCGAGCGCAGGATTCGATCTCTCAATTTATGCGTTCATAATACACGAGTTTACTTCGAGGTCGGGATGATAAACGACAGTGATTTTTCTGAGAGTTCCAACTTTCGGCCAACGAAAAGTGAACTCTACATCACGCCACTGCGTTATATAGGCTGCCTCTAGAACCTCGACCACCTCTGGAAATCCCTTATTTAGGGGCGCAAAATATCGTTCAGAAAGACCCGCTACCTCGGTTTCTACACCTCGAGACAAAACTGTAAGATATAGGGTGACTGTACCGATTATCATGCTTTCATCGTACTTTATTTTAATATTATTCCTAATTTGGTTTTCTTTTCTTAAATTTCTTTTATATCTATATCTGACTTAAACTATCATTACTTCATGTTTTCCGAAAATTAAATAAGAAACAGCACGGACTCTCTCAATGGTTTTTCTTAGATCAAGGCTTTACTGTATTTCATTTTACTGTAAATAATGTTTCAATGAGCAAAATAAGCTTTAAATAAAAATATATGAAAATATGCGTAAACTCGCCGTCTATTATCTCTGTAATCATCGAACAATTTCAACATACAAAATACTCCCTCTCGGAAATTGCGGGCTATCAGATGATAAAGTTGAAACCATTGTACGTGTTAATTTCGGCAATTCAATTCCGCCATATTGGAAGCGCAAAACATCACTGCCACGCAGTCACCAGCTTTTAATACGATAAAACCATGTTGTTGCACTGTGGTATTATCGAGGAATGAAGTTAACAGTTTACAAACACGACTCGTTGAAGTCGCAGTCTTATTAATAGACACGTCTAGCTCTTAACTAATTCCTCTAACGAGTATTATAATTCGTGTCGAGAACTCTGTATCATTTAGTGACGTCATCGCGAAAGTTTACACGGTGCACGTCTACTTGGAGTTGCTCGTTAAATTTATTTTCTGCAAGTTAGCTTATCTTCGTGACGTTCGACAAGTTTGTTGAATCTGTTTGCATAGCTTTTCTTGCGATAGTTGAGACACTTCGCACATTGATTTTTCAACTTGCCCACATACAGCGACTCCCACTAATATTCGGACACTCTTAAAAAGACGATATCTTTTTTAATATTGTACTATACGACTTGAACTTTTTTGGGGAAGCTACAGCAATTAGTTTGCTACAGGATGTGGAGAAAGATTTTTTCAAAAATTGCAATTGATCGGAATTGTAGAAAAAATACTAAAAGTTGCATTTTACAACGTTTTTATATGGGCCTGTATTGAAAATTTAAAAAATACGTTTTTTGGATCTGTGCGAATTAAACATATTCTGAAAATTTCGTCAAAACCGGTCAACGTTGCAATGAGCTACAAACGTTTAAAGATGGTAAAAATTGCAGATTTTCACGATTTTCGGCCTCTAACTGCAGTAGATCTAAGGATTCTTACATCTTTCAACGCCTGTCGTTTTTCTTCCGCATCAACCAATTTCGATGAAACTTTCACAGTGCATATAATTGACACAGATCCACAAAACGTATTTTTTAAATTTTCAATATAGGTCAATTGCAATTTTTGAAAATTTTTTTTCGCATACTGTAGCAAACTAATTGCTCTAGCTTCCCAAAAAAGTTCAAATCGTATAGTACAATATTAAAACAGTTATTGTCTTTTTAAGAGTATCCGAATATTAGTGGGAGTCACTGTACATGATTAGACAGCGGATCTTTATATAAAATATTAATAAAATAAAAATTTTCAGCTAAATTGCAAAAATCTGGAGTGAAACAGAAAATCTTCTTTCTTGATAGGTTGAAAATAATATAACAGTATTATTAAGTTCTTCCAATATTTTTACTATTTTAAATTACGCCTACTCATTTTTATCAATAATACATAAAAATGCTGTCTATACATGATCGTTGCACATACAAGTATAATAATAGTATTTTAAACGTTACAATTTTGCAAAATATTCTAATTAGCAGAACAATGACTATTATTGAAGATTGATAGTTGATGAGAATTAAATAATATTGACAAAGTGTCAACGCATTGCGCGATCGCTATTATTTATTTTAAATAAATATCTAAATTATTTCTTATTAAGTTCTTTTCGCAATTAGTTCTTTTCACTTCTAATCTAAGAAAAAAGGCGAAGAGAGGACTTCGTATGCTTCCGAAATGTCCATCTGGTGGTAACGAAATAAACAAATGAATAAAAATTCCTCGAGATTTTCAGAACCTATTTTCTGAAGGTCATTTCAAGGTCATTCAGGCATATTGCACATTGAAAATTATTTTTACGCGATGTTGTAGTTTATAGATATCGCAGGTTAGAACAAATTCAGTATCTGATGATATTGTGTCAGAAATATTTTGTTTTTATTATTTTCCTACAATGAAACTAATATGATATGCTACCAAGTTTTGTAGAAAGTCAAAATCATCATCTTCGTTCAAAATCAATTACATTTTGTAATTTGATTTTGGTTTTCTTAATTTTTTTTTATAGGCATTGCTCAAGAGAATGTCTTTGAAAGAACCACCCCTATCGATTACCTTTCTCATCCTTGATGATCTAAATACTCATTCTAACAAATGGAGTTTAGACGAATGGAGTCCCATCATAATTACTGTTGTTTTTTTAGAAAACAGGTGATTGCTTTGGTGGATGTCACGTTTTGTACAGCAGGGCGACAAAAGAGAAAGAAATTCCAAACGCTGGTTATAGCATCTAGTGGTAGTATCATGGTAAGTAAAAGTGGTGTGCGGTGAAATTAGGCCAACCGATGCACACCGCTCTAAGGTGATTGTCCTGCGGGCGTGACTGTCAGCAAGTTCGCCAAATAAAAAACAGTTTATGACAGCAGCATGAAACGTTACCTGTTATACATCGTGCGATTCATTAATTCTATCCATTCGAAATAGTGGCGTTGTTTTGGAGAACACGAAAGGATTGGAATTAATATTTATATTAGCTATAGTGCATCCGGGTGGAAACATTAAAAACATCCGGAAAGGCAATGCATTTTTAAATAGAATTGTTATTTTTCAGATGAAATTTCACAGATTTGGAAATTTGAAACAAAATGAACTTGTTTGAATTTCTTCTTTTCACGTTTATTCTGTTTTACATTTCGATTCTTTAATTGAGAAATGACGTACGAAAGAGAATGTACGAAAGTTTGGTCAAACACGCTTTACAGCCGCGACATTCTCGTAGCGGTAAAACCGTTTATCGATTTAGGTTATGAGCTTGTTTAAAAAGCTGATATTAAAGAATACTTTTTCCAAGCTCACATTGCATTTAATCTAGGTGGCCCAGGATGGTTCAGGAAGTAATTGACGATTACAAGAAAGTAGTATTAAACGAAATGACACTTTCGTTTTTACTTCTTATCACTTGACGAGAAAGTCGTATTTCTGCCGCGTCAGGAACCTATACTCTCTTAAAGCGCAGTTACCGCTGCATCCGAGGTAAGATGAAGCACTCTCGTAGACTCACAACCCCTCGTTCACTCAAGCACGCTTCACCAAAAAGATTCCGAAAGGAGGATCCAGCTTTTCACGTAATGCCGACATTCAATTATTATTAATTAATCCCCTCTGAATAAGAGTTTCTGTGTGAAACGGGCGCTTTAGAACTCGGCCATCTTCGGTCTCTTAAACTGCGTTCTCTACAGGGTGTCTCAAGATTCCTTCAACAAAAATGGCGTCCGTAGCTTTGTTAAGGAGTTATTAGGGGTACCCATAAGTAATCAATTATTTTGCATTCACAGACAAAATATTTTTTTTAAATAACATTTTTATTTTTTAATCGACTAAAATTGTGGCTCGTTAAAATACGGCATGGGGTTCAAACCCAGTGATACAAGTCCATAATTGAAGAGTTCATTTTGCCCGTGAGAACATTTAAAAAGATTTCCGTACGAGTTCGCAAGATCGTTGACCCACGAGAGGTCAGACTCTCCTATCAAACGTCCGTTTGGAAGAAGACACAATTAGTTAGGGGTATAAAAAACGAGCGGAGAGAAGTAAAAGCGCTTTTTGCAAATGTGAAAAAAGACCCGTACAGAAACGATGCATATTCCTGTTCATATATCCTGCCAAGGACGTTGCGCAAAGGTGCTTCTGGCTTGAGGAAAAACAGACCCATAAATCAAAGTCCTTGCTTTGCGTGAGGTCTCACAATGCGTTAATTACTGCCATGAGTGGGACGACTGAAAGTGCGCTGGGAAACTTCAAATGACTCCGTCGACCCTAAGGATTGAAAAACCATAGAACAGCGGATAAAAAATGCTTCTCAAAGAACAGCACTTCTTCTGGGCAAACTACAAAGTGAATTTAAATCGTCGCTTTCACAAAGGATGTACACCCCCGCTCAAAAGTATGCGGACACTTATCGTTGAAATTTGTGTACTAGGGTAAACTGTACAATGATTGGTACCCTAAGCCAAAATCGTAGTAAAAATCTTTTTATCTTTTTTTGAAATGTTCGAACGAGCTTAACTTGCTATTATTATAAGCAAATAGAGATTTTTCAGCAAAATCAAACAGTTTTACGAGTCATAAATCTTTTATCATGAAATATATTCAGTGAATAACAATCGTAAGACAAAATAGATATCGCAGGTTAAAACAAATTCAGTATCTGATGATACTATATTAAGAATATTTTATTTTTACTATTTTCCTAAAATGAAACTAATGTAATATACTGTAAAAGAACGTTTGTGCCACGAAACGACATATATTGCTCAATTATTGTGTCTTGCCTTCAATACCAGCAGAAATAATTTCGATATTCATTAGAATTGAGACAGCCCGAGTACACATACTTCGCGTTCTGTTTAAAGAAATCAAAGTGACCTTCAAATCTCCGTTCTACTTTGTCGTGCATTACACAAGTAAGCATAATCCAAATTGTATCGTGTTTGGTGTCATTTTAATCAGAAGAGTGTCACGAACATGTTAGTAAATGTTTCATAAAAAAATAATTAAAATCAAAAATATATAGAGATCGGTATGTTATTTTCAAGATAGAAAATCAGAGAATACCTACAAGAAAAATTTCTATTTTTAAACTCTCATCGCCCTGATCTGTCGACATTTTAATCAGAAAAGTGTCAGGAACATGTTAATAAATGTTTCATAAAAAAAATAATTAAAATCAAAAATATATAGAGATCGGTATGTTATTTTCAAGATAGAAAATCAGAGAATATCTACAAGAAAAATTTCTATTTTTAAACTCTCATCGTCCTGATTTGTCGACATTTTAATCAAAAGGGTATCAGGAACATGTTAATAAATGTCTCATAAAAAAATAATTAAAATCAAAAATATATAGAGATCGGTATGTTATTTTCAAGATAGAAAATCAGAGAATACCTACAAGAAAAATTTCTATTTTTAAACTCTCATCGCCCTGATCTGTCGACATTTTAATCAGAAGAGTGTCAGGAACATGTTAATAAATGTTTCATAAAAAAATAATTAAAATCAAAAATATATAGAGATCGGTATGTTGTTTTCAAGATAGAAAATCAGAGAATATCTACAAGAAAAATTTCTATTTTTAAACTCTCATCGCCCTGATCTGTCGACATTTTAATCAGAAGAGTGTCAGGAACATGTTAATAAATGTTTCATAAAAAAATAATTAAAATCAAAAATATATAGAGATCGGTATGTTGTTTTCAAGATAGAAAATCAGAGAATATCTACAAGAAAAATTTCTATTTTTAAACTCTCATCGTCCTGATTTGTCGACACAAGTGTTACACGAGTGTACAGGGGAAGGGTTAGCACAACAGGTGACCGAGGAAGGTGCGGCCGAGCTTATCGCAAACGGAGATAGATTATAGGCGGACTGTGTGAAACACTGTTACAATACACAAACGTGCAGGTAACTTTCGTTGCCAAAAAGTTTGACCACAACAGTTTCGTAGAAGCTGCATTCACGGAACGGAACTTTTAATTAGGTCTATGCCGTCCGCATCAACAATTGACTATTGTTTTGTAACGTCGAAAGCAATGCTTTCGCGAAGTTCAAAGATAAGCGAAATAATACAAATAGGAAAATCCCATTGGAAGCCCGGAACAGCTTTATTGCGGAGCAAATCCTCAAACGAACATGTTTGAGGCATTGCAATTTCTCGAGGGATGGAAGTGTCTATTTATCATGCATGAGGATGCATGTATATTTCAGAATCCACAAACCCAATATCTTGCTACACTCCAATCAATGTGGTTCGAAGATTTGTTTGTGGGAACAACAATTAAAGGAAAGTAAAAGTTTTTCACTAATTTATAATTTTGAAATTACATCGATACATCAGTTTGTTAGTTACTCTGAACGGGAAAAATGTAAGCTCATATTTAATATAAAATTAATTATTTCGAACAAGTTATGAAATTTTTTGTTGATATTTGTAATATGAAAATTTGTTGATTTAAACTTATTCTTGATATGTACTGTTTAATAGACTAGCTTCATTGACGAGCGAGCATTTATAAAAAGATGAGAAACTATTTATTTTATTTATATTTTTTAAATTAATTTAAAGAATTTTTATTTTATTTAATTAATTAAAAGAATTTTTATTTTATTTAATCGTATAATTCTATTCATTGAAACTACTTAAAGTTTAATCCTCTCTTGTAACTGATACAGAAAATAATTGTGTTATATTAAGATCCTGTCTATATTCATTAATAAAGTGCGAGAGAGATGATAAATATTGGGGCCTTCTAAAAAGCAATTTACTAAAAAGGACTTCGGAATCCATTTATCAAATTTTATAGAGGATTTATGGGGTGAATTGAACCAAAGAATTAAAAAAACTCAAATAAATTCAAAATTTTTATTTGCAAACGGTACTACAAGAAAAATGGAATTCAATTACTGTAGAATATGCAAACAAATTATTTTTGATATGCCCAAACGGTTATATAGGTCATTAATAGACTGCTGATCTTTATGCATTTATGGCTTCTGAAGATTTTCAAAAAATGCTGGAGTATAAAATTTAACAGAATTTAATAGGATTTTTATTTATTCCAGACCAGTGAAGGCTACTACCACTGAAAATAAGATTGTATTTAATTCCACATTCTTGTAATTCGCCTACAAAAGTTTCAAATTGCATAAACATCCGCAGTCTAGTCATTAAACAAGAGAAATATCTAACTAGTCATTAAACAAGACAAATATTTATCTAGTCATTAAAGAAGACAAATATTAAACATAACAATTTGCATACAACATACAAGCGAACGAGCAACTGTAAGTGCATAGAGATTCGCCGTTTGAACGTAAGCGAGGCTAAACGTCGCTGTGGGGCGGTGTGTTTACATCTGTGGAAAGACAATTTTTTCATTACCATTCCATTGGCTGAACGGAGTTTCGCAAGTTGGGCACGGTGGAATAGCGAAGCGTCTTAAAGAACAAATGGCCCTTTGAAGTGGCAAGAAAGCCAATCCAGTCGCTCCGCGTCCCGGCGCAGGCACCGTGCCGTGAAATTCAAGTCGACTACACTTCCGGCCGAAGTGTAATCCGAAGTTCGCGCACGGGGAACTCGAGATCCCGGGACATCCAAGTTTCGAATTGCTGCGGCGGATAGATTATTCCGCGACGCGATTTCATTCGAGCTGACTTCAAACCACCGAGAACTTCGAATTCGTTAACGTTTCATGCTGAACATCTGGCGAATGTGCACCGTTCCGCCAAATTCATCTCCGTTACCGGACAAACATCCCCCCACCGCCACCGCCAAAGGAATCGATATTAATGAACTTATTGCTTTGTTATCCACCATCGAACTCGGTTACGTTCTGTTGCTTTCAGGATATATTGGCGCACGAGTGTCTTTAATTGATCGGTTTAACAAAGGATCCGAAAGCCGGCGGACCGATTCACAAATGAAATCTCGACTTAGATTGCGCGGATATAGATGAACGTAGCTGCGGTATCGCCAAAAAGGATCCTCGAAAATTGTACATTTATTAATTTAAACGAATGTGCTAATTGCAATAAACTCTTTTATTTTGAATGTACCTCGATAGTCAAAATGAAAGTATCACTAAATTTTGTCAATGCTCAATTTATTCTTACTTCATGAGAATAACAAATAACATTGTATTCCATTGGGGTTCCTCTTAAAAGATGAAGCATTACCTAGTATGATAATTCTGAGTTGTTGGATTTCGATAATTGTTCCGACGTGAGCAATGCACAGAAAGTTGAAAACGTATTTTCCTCGAAAATTGTACATTTATTAATTTAAACGAATGTGCTAATTGCAACAAACCCTATTATCTTGAATGTATACCGGCGATCTAAATGAAAGTACCACTAAATTTTGTCAATGCTCAATTTATTCTTACTTCATGAAAATAACAAACAACATTATATTTCACATTGGTTCCTCTTAAAAGGTTATTAATTCGAACGAATATGCTAATTGCAATAAACCCTTTTATTTTGAATGTACACCGGCGATCTAAATGAAAGTATCACGAAATTTTGTCAATGCTCAATTTATTCTTACTTCATGAGAATAACAAATAACATTGTATTTCACTTTGGTTCCTCTTAAAAGGTGAAGCATTGTATAATATGGCTCTTCTAACTTGTCGAATTTCGATAATTGTTTTGACGTGTGAAATGCACAGAAAGTTGAAAACGTATTTTCCGCAAAAATTGTGCACTCATACACATTTTTCATCATGCAATGGGCGATGGGCGTAGAGATTGAAGTTCTCCTTTTAAAAATGAATTCATAAAGTTTAATGCTCGAACTTTTATTGCCGTTATATTGCACTCTTAATGCAAAGTGCACCGCTAGCATTAGAATAATCCAAGATATATCACTAGGAGTTTGCCTAGTGGTACTTCTATCGCGTGCGTACGCGTTTAATGCGTGAAATATGTACGAGACGAGGTCATACATCAAAATATAGTGGACATCATACATCAAAATATCCAGTGACTCGGAATGCTGGATGAATTAAAGATGCAATTAAACGTCATTCGTTATTTTTATTTCCATAAAAACTTCCTGAGTCAACTTTAGGGAACAGGAATTAAACAAAAATGTATTTTTCCGTTTAATAGCATTCCACCCAATCATTTTTGTCATAATTGCTTAACATCCGCAGTCTAGTTAGAAACGAATACATCACATTTTTTAGGGTGGTTGTCAAGAAACGACTTCTAAAAATGGAACCAAAAGGTATTTAAATACATTTTCGATTTTCAGAAGATTGTCGATATTTGAACCGTGATCATTTTGTAAAAACAAATAGTGCAACCATAAGTCTGCACTCATTTTAAAGCTTGAAGCCTCTACTTTCTCTCAGTACATTTTCCTGTAGGATTTTAATTTTCAAGATCGAACTGTTTTGATTTTATCGCATAGTACTCGTAACGAGTTTTCTCTTTAAAATTTTGTGTACTATTTTATTGTGTCCCAGTATTGAGTACGACCGTGGAGGGGATGATTCTACATGAGAAAATAAATTGATAACATGAAAGTAATTATGGCTCCATGCATTTTAATGTCACCTGTTTCGTCAATCTATTTTCATCGCGAAGAAATATTTTAAATACCTATTTAACGAAAAATTAAAATATTGTACAATATATGTTGTAGAATATCAAAGTGTAAATATTTTATTTGCGCAAATTTCGCTGCTTATCTGAAATATTTTATTCGAATTGTTAAACAATGATCATTTAAAGTAGCAATTGAAATATTTTTATACCCCAAAATTTTACCAAGCTGTGATTTTTGTTTGACCCATTCTTTCTGAAGTTTTTATAAAGTTTGCTTCATCTGAATCAATATCAACAATTCTTCACCGAAATTTAGCAACCCTTCAACACTAAACCTACCGACCATCAAAAGTGACTGATGTGTACAGTATTATAAAAATAACAAGATTAAATTTATTTGTATTTTGTGCGATTTTTACTGCAATATATACTGGAGTCGAAAAATATATTCAATAAATTCCCAATTTCAATAAACGACAAATAAAAAATCTAAAATGGGTCATTTGACCCCTCGTGGTAGGTTTAGTGTTAATTTTAATCATCAATATACTCGAATGAATTTTTTTACAACCTCTGTTTAGAGAAATGTAATTTAGAGACAGAAACGTAATTGTTCCACTAACTGGAGGTCCCTTTACACGAACGCGTTTGGCTCCTCCATAATTTGGATACAAGAAATTGTACTGCATACTTGGGACTTGTACACTAGAATTTCCCTAGAGACTTTGAGTCTATAAAGTGAATCACTTCAAACGAGCCAGCTGAATAACTCTGACAGTTTTAGAGGGAGGAAGGAAGTACTGAAGCAAAAGTTGTTTGATTTTAGGGGATGGGGATGTTTTTACTTGACGTGAGTAACTTTTTCAGGGGTATGCGTTGTTTCAATAATTTTTTTAGCGAAACTGGTAACTCAAGAAGAAATGAATCTTCATCATTCATACGATAAAATAGAACGTATTGGAAATTAGAACAAAGTCGAACGAACAATACTAAATGACAAATTTCCGGTTCAACTGTCGCGTTTCAAAAAACTCTATAAGATCCACCCAACAGTTATTTGGAAACATAAAAACAGTTGAAATTTGTTGGACAGTGTAACCGGAATTATTAACAGAAGAAATACATTTCTCTTTTGTTTTATTTTGTCGAAAGATTCGCAGACTAATTATGACTGTACGAAATATACAATAACTCCATAAAGATTTTTTAAGTATTGAAATCAATTTCTATTGAACTTTTGCATAAGAATTTAATTTTACATAAGAATTTAATTTTGCATAAGAATCTTATTTTGCATAGAGGTCGAAGATCTAATTATCTTCCTTTCCTTTCATTTTTGTCTTCCTGGCAATTGTATAAAGACTTTCTATAAATATTGCTGGTGATTAATTCGTACAACTATTCCTTACATCGCGGTAGCAGAGTGGTCTAATAACGACGAAACATTTCACAGTAATAATCATTAGCGGCAATGCACGAGAACGAAGGAAAATCGAACGGCAGGGAAGCATGGTATAGAATGTGCTCCAGATAGTCCAAGTGTTACCCTTTCCTCACTCATTCGAGAATGTTTCATGAAAATTACTTCCGCCACTGACGCGTCCGCCCTTTATATCCGAGATACCCGACAGACGCGTCGGGTGAATTTACATGGCGACTTTGTTTCGTGCGAAACAGAGGCTGGTATCGTTTGGTTAACAAGCTCGTCTCGCGTTCCTCATCGAGGAGCGGATTTTATCCCGTGAGAGCGAACCTTTCGTTCGACGCTGCGCTGTCTCATTTACGTACGAATCCTATTCGAGATTCTGATTCTTTTGATCTGTCTGGCGCGCGACGATCGAGCCGTTGCTGATAACATTCAATCGTTCCGAAGAACCTGCTCGGTAAAGGACTGTTTACTACATCACCCGCAATTTTTTTCATCCTTTATTGAGTAGAACGTCTGGTCTACGAATCCCGGCTCGTTACGCACTGAACCGCCGACACTGACGAGCACAAAAGAGAGTCGCAGTAGAACCTCTTTCGTCAAAAGAACTAATTGTGGGACAAAAGTGTTCACGCCACTTTGTTATAATGCAGGTAGAAAATTTTTATTTTGCATAAAGATCCGCTTCCTACTCATTTAATTTGTACTTTATACTTTCATGAATTAGTATTAGTGTGTGATTGTATTTATAGAAATAAATGCGACGATTACTGGTGTGAATCACGAATGTAAACGATAGAACACGCAACTGATCGAGAATATTTCATGGAAAGATTTGTTACACTGCACACTGTCACAAACACCTGCAAAAAGTTAATTCGTTGTCGTGACAATTGAGGATAGTTATCGCCTGAAGCGATATATATTCCAGAAAAAATTGCTGGATATATCTGCACCCTCGTGACAGATTTTACGTCCTCCGAGTCACGTTTTCGATTCACTCTACAAGGAAAAACTCGATAGCAGGTGAAAAATTCGTCACGATAGCTCGAATTGCACGCTGAGCAACGATGAAAATATATATTTTTTGAGGAATTGCAGTGTTTCCTGAACCGGTGTTACACAGGTGAAAATTTCTCGAAATTAGTTGGCGTTTAGAAGCCAATAGTTGTAGAAGAAGATTAGCAATAATTATATTAAATATACTGGTTGGTAACACACCACATTTCGAGAGTTTAATCGTCATTAAATAAAGTAATTTCAATATAATGTAAGCGTGGTTTTGTTGAATATTTACCGTTCGTGAGTAATTGTTATGATTAAACTGCGGATCTTTACGCAAAATAAAAATTGTCTGCATCGATTGCGAGAAATAGAAACCAAATTTGAATGTTATTTCTTCCCT
This sequence comes from Lasioglossum marginatum, assembly GCA_028455795.1. Lineage (NCBI taxonomy): Eukaryota > Metazoa > Arthropoda > Insecta > Hymenoptera > Halictidae > Lasioglossum > Lasioglossum marginatum. Next base: position 1,111,149 of record CM052257.1, on the reverse strand, counting down.
TAATGATTTTAATAGAGGAGAAATCATATATTGGCAATCCCCATTTTTTAAATTCACCAACAATTTTGAATTTTGTCTACCTAATTTTGCTATAAAGATCCGCAGTCTAATCGTGATTAACTGTTTTAACCTGCACCATTTTTGTAAAAAGTAATTGTAACTTTTTTACAAAAATAATTGTTTGTAGATAATCATAGCAAATTAATGAAGAAAAAGAGGTACGAGTTAATTTGTAGACCTAATAATTATGTAAATATAAGTAAGAATAATTAGACCACATGGCGTTGACAAGTAGATATCAGATAGATATTATTTTTAATCTGTCATTGTTTATCAATCCTAATCTTCGTTTTCGTTAATATAAATGTACATACAGGGTGAGTCAAATGTCTTAACCTTGAATGATTTTGAGAAATTATAGTCACTGAATCCCTAATTAAAGGAATTTTGCATTAGATCTACTTATATTTGTTACAAACATATAAAGTCCGCAGTCTAATAATAATGTTATTAAATTTTTTAAAAATTTGATTGAAATAGTTTCTAGATTTAATTCTAAGACTTTTAAAATATTGTTACAAATAAGTTATTTCGTATTTTCGATAAAGCAGACAAGTCTTACAATTATTCCTCCACCGGCAATATGGTTTTTCATTAATTCCTCGGTTTGATTTCTGACTATTTTGGGTTCTAAAAATTCCGAAAAAATCCTGAGACACTTGTTATTATTAGTCACCTTTTATTAGTCATCTTTCTGCAAAATAAGAATTTTCCACCTGAATTGCAACAAACTGGAATGACATAGAAATTTACTTTCTCTCTTAATATGTTGAAAAGGTTGAAAATAATATGAAGATATGTTTAAATTCGTCTAATGTTTTCAATGTTTTAAATGAAAGCTACCCATTTTTGTCATAAATGCATAAAGAGATCCGCTGTCTAGTTATTATAGACACTAATTTAATGTACAAGTGCTACCTCAGCCTCTAATTATTTTGAGCAGTAGAAATAAAAATTCACGAAGAAATTTGCCTGGAATTTAGTGACGTATTATGTCGGCAAAGGGTTGAAAACAAATACCAGTGTCTGTCCCTTTGTATTCGTTTTAATAAATCCTTTAGGATATAATTGGGAAACCATGCTCGTTATGAATTCGGAAGTCACGTTGTTACACAAAACACTGTCAGAAGTGGTGCATGTATTTATTAGCAGGCTACTTCTGCGTTCGCGGTTCGTCGGTCAAAGCGATTCCACGCTGCCTATTGTCGAGGGGGTATCAAGTGGTCATTCAAGGCAGACCAATTGTGATGACGAGCATATTCATACCTTTGAAACATGCGAGTATATCCCTTCATCTATATAGAATTTGATTTTACATCATTCACTTATGGAAACGATTTGCGTTCGAATTAACTAATAGCAATATAATCATTACAAACTAAAATATTTTCTAGCCCTTTATGATTAATCTTTTTCAATCGGAGCTATTTTAACTCGAAAATTATACATTTCTTCCGTTTTAGAATAATTCCATTGTATATTTTATTATCATCGAATTCATGTTAGAAATTCTTTTATTTATTTAATATATGTTATCCACATAGATGCTTCACGAAATGACATTTGAAGGAGTTATTCTTCAAAAAGCATAACTTAACCCCTCATCCATCCCTCGTGTCAATTTGACACGGTTTTCCAGAAATAAGTTAGACTGTTCTGTTATTTGTGCATAACAAATTTTCCCGGGAAGTTAGATGTAGCTAAATCAAGTAAGATGTAAATGTTTGTATATATATATATATATGTTCCCGTGCGAGTTACAAGGCGATCCCGTTCCCTTTACAATTATTTTTTACTTATGTATATAGTATTTTTTCTTTCACACACACTCCCTCTCTCTCTCTCACCCTTCCTCTCCTTCCCTTGGCCTTCTCTTCCCTCTCTCTCCTTTGTACTTCCCATTCTGCATTACCTTCCTCTGCCTATCTTTGTCTTATCATTTTTCTCAATTTGGATAAAAAATATCGATAAATAACTGTAACAAGGTAAAATAACAATTTCATCGATCTTTTATCACTGTGTCAATTTGACAACGAGGGACCGATACAGTTCGTGAAATGAAAGACGGATGAGGATTACGTACGAAGACCATGCTCATTGCTCACTGTACTTTACCAGGGTACCGTTGATGAAAACACTCTATTTCATTATTTACATTTGTTTTTGACTTATTTCATACACGTTTTTTCTTCTCTACATTTCCAGTTCCTCGAAAGAGCTTGAAGACTTCAGAGCTTCTGATAGTCCATCGCGTTCTCGGACCAGTGTACATAGTATGTGTGAGCGCTCTACCCAATATTTCGGTTAGAGACGAAAATGCGTGTGGAGCGAGACATCTCCATTCCACTCTGATCCAATCGTCTTGCGTATTCGTAACTACGTCACCACATTCCAGCCAGGGACCTTCTTCATCACACAACGATACACGTTTAATTGTATATATAATAATATATATATATAATAATTGTAATTTTATAAAAGAAAAATAAAGAATATTAGTTACAACAGTGAATGTGTTCTTTTTTCTCCATCCAGAACATGTACATTAAGCAGTAGAATTAGATTAACATCTTCGAAAATTTCGGATAAAGTTAGTTTGACAAATTGAGCAAAAATTCAGTTTTGTATTCGGAGAATCTGTTAACGATTTTCAAAATTTTCCGAGCGTCTGACTTGCCATTGACTTATACTACTGAAATTCCGGATACCTCCTTCGATATCATGTTCTCCTAATACAAAGTTCAATTTTCGAAGTTTTCGAAAATTTTTCGGAGATTTTCGACCGTCTGACTTGTCGTTGAGTTGCACTACTGAAAATCCGGATACCTCCTTCGATATCATGTTCTCCTGATACAAAGTTCAATTTTCGAGATTTTCGAAAAATTTTGGGAAATTTCGACCGTCTGACTTGTCGTTGAGTTGTACTACTGAAAATCCGGATACCTCCTTCGATATCATGTTCTCCTGATACAAAGTTCAATTTTCGAGATTTTCGAAAATTTTCACCAATTTTTTGGTTTGTATCAGGAGAACATGATATCGGAGGAGGTATCCGGATTTTCAGTAGTACAAGTCAACGTCAAGTCAGACGCCCGAAAAATCTCGAAAATTCAGTAGTACAACTCAACGACAAGTCAGACGGTCGAAAAATCGGGAAAATTTTCCGAAAACCTCGAAAATTGAACTTTGTATCAGGAGAACATGATATCGAAGGAGGTATCCGGATTTTCAGTAGTATAACTCAACGACAAGTCAGACGCTCGAAAAAGTCCGAAAATTAAGTAGTACAAGTCAACGTCAAGTCAGACGGTCGAAAATTTCCGAAATTTTTCGAAAATTGAACTTTGTATCAGGAGAACATAATATCGAAGGAGGTATCCGGAATTTCAGTAGTGCAACTCAACGGCTAGTCAGACATCCGAAAATTTTTGTTTTTCAAAGTTTCACTATTTTTGCTATTCGAAATCAGTACAATAACTCAATGGCTACTTAGACGGGCGTACATTCTTGTAGAAATCAGTAGTTTAACTCTACGACATGGCGGAGGTTCAGAAAAAATTGTTGGTTCAATAAATAATATACGCAGATATGCTTTTTCATTACATTATCTTTATTTATTCATTGTAGGTAAATACATAATATGTTTCTATTCTATATATACATTACTTATATTCTAAACTTATTATAAATAATAAGCATGCTCTCCAGTACCGGATTAGACACATAACATTGTAACGCATTCACAACAGAGACGAAACGCGTCACGTGACCGGGCCATGGCAGAAGCTTCGGGGAATAGAGTCGTAGAAGGTAGAGTGGTGGAACAAGTCTTAACCACCCACATTGTTAACAGCTAAAACGCTATTTACCTGTAACAATTATAAAAGTATCGAATTCCAATCACTCGTATTATGCACTGCTGTGCAAAAGAAAGAAGTACCCGGCCATATTTAATAGAAAAGCGTAAAAAATCAAATAAGAACACAGTAAGTTTTGAAAAAGGATTACGATGTTTAATTGAATAGTTCTGAGAATATGTGTGTTATTTCGGATTATCTAATACTTAAAATGCAATAAATTATTGTACAATACAATTTCTACAGAAAGATATTGTTTGACATTGCATCTTATAATTATACTTAGGTATCGGCGGTGAAAAAAGCTTTTCAAATAAAATTTATCTGCTTAAAATCGTAAATTTAGAATCTGTAACAAATAATATATGTTTCAACAGAATAAAGAGAAAATGATTTCGGCGCAACGGTTCGATCAAATAAACAATTAAAGCAATTTTACAAATAAATTTACACTTTCTACGTTTCGATCCTAATTTGGATCATTTTCACGAAAGCGGAAAAAATTGCGTCTGAAAATATACCACAGGGAAACGGTTTTGATATTGGAAAATTACACCATCTATTCAAAATTAAGTATTATATGCTGTTACTCACTTGTTTTATAGAAATTTTATCATGGATATTTTGTTTGGTGACACGTGTTCTTCATACGTTGTTTCACAGGTTACTGAGGTACAGACAACGAGGCACAAGAAACAGAACCAATCGGCGATCAATAGATCAACCTAGCCAATCGTTATTTGGCGGTTTATTCAAATGATGAAAACCTACACAAACCAGCACCTTAACTGTATCTCTACAACGGTAGAGTTAATATATGAAAAACAAACAATATTGACCAAGTCATGAAGAAACAAATGTTTCAGTTGTTTTACAATTGACAATCATAGGATAACAATAATGTTAGAAAGTGATTCATCATAATAAATTACTGGTTCAGTAATGTTGTGTAATAGTCGTGAATCGTAGGAGTTTCATACCTAAAATTTACGCTAGGATGTTTAATCATATGAATTATTTAAGTTGTTTTCTCTGTCAATTATTTTAGTGTTTTCAAAATCGAAACGATGGCCAAATTCAATTGAATGTTTTGTCAAAGCACTGTGTTGTGTTGGATTTTGAAAAATATTTCGTTTATGTTCTTTGATTCTTGTTTCTAGTAGTCTTGAAGTCTGTCCAATGTAGACCCGGTTACATCCCTTACATGGAATTAAATATACAACATTGCAGCCTTTACAAAGTGGAATGTAGAAACGTAGAAAGTGTAAATTTATTCGTAAAATTGCTTTAATTGTTTATTTGATCGAACCGTTGCGAAATCATTTTCTCTTTATTCTGTTTTAACAATAATATTTACGATAACTTTAACAACAATATATGTTTCCATTTGAAAAAATAAAGTTGACCTTGGAATGACCTTGAAAACATGATGAAAATTTAAAATGGATATGACTGCTGCATCAGCCCCTCCTTGATTTAAACTTTCTATTTGAAATATCTTTTTCTCTCGAATTTAGTTTTCGAGATATTCCAGGTGGCCAGGATAAATACCCCACCCTGTATAGGTGTGCAAGTTGCGTGAACCACCCTGTATATGTAAATGTTAAGAACAATTGAGAATTGTCCGATTTTTACGTTTAGTATCTCTAATAAAATGCGATAATCTACTGAAAAGATAGTCGTCTTAAACTTATGTCCGCTACTGTATGTGGATTTATCTAGGGCGGTTCTACGAGTTTACTAGGGAACGGTTCCGTGCGTTTATCTAGGATGGTTCCTTCCAGAGATGATCTTCAACATCTATTCGCTATCCATAAGAGACTCGTCATCTAAAATCGGCCGTAATAGCCGGTACAGTTTAATAGTATCATCGATTACCGATTATGTATTATTCGCGAGTTCGTTGGCCTTAATTTACAATCAACGTCTGTGAAGTAAGAGCGCAGAGCGCCTTAACAGGAGAAGTTATGGTTTATTGCTCAGAATTTCGAATTTTCGCTTCGACTGGCCTTCAATAGCAAGCAGGCGTGTCATAAACCCGGGAGTTTCCGAAGGGCAAGATATAAATTAGTTTAACGGTTCTTGGAAACCGATACGCCTGGACAGAGGATTCAGGACCCGGAACAAACTCCGGGTCGTTGCCAAAGTTCCGTTTACCATCGAATATAGGACAGGTATTGCTATATGACTTTTTGAAAGCGATGCGGCCAGGCGGCGATAGAGCCACGACGGGAAGAAGAGTCATTATACTTCAAGAGGACTCCATAGAAAAACAAATCGATCCTTTTCATATTGCATTTTTGGAGAGGGTTGTTTTCTACAGATACGGTTCTTCTTGCACAGTTGGTAAAACGCTGTTGCTCCGCATGAATTTATCTAGAACAACGTAAATTTTCAAGTCAAAGTGGGACTAAATGATAGGACGTGTGATTAAAAAATGAACAAAAAGAATTTACCAGTTTTATATACAATAATATTCAATATTTTCTGGAGCCTCCTCCTCATTTTATCCGATTCGAGGATTGGAATGGTTAAGTCTTCTATATGCAGAATATTTTCCATCGCATTTTTGGAGAGGGTTGTTTTCTACAGATACAGTTCTTCTTGCACAGTTGGTAAAACGTTGTTGCTCCGCATGAATTTATCTAGAACAACGTAAATTTTCAAGTCAAAGTGGGACTAAATGATAGGACGTGTGATTAAGAAATGAACAAAAAGAATTTACCAGTTTTATATGCAATAATATTCAATATTTTCTGGAGCCTCCTCCTCATTTTATCCGATTCGAGGATTGGAATGGTTAAGTCTTCTATATGTAGAATATTTTCCATCGCAGTTTACCTTCAGCGACCTTGAATGACCTCGAGCCGTATCTCACATATCCTTCTAATTTAAAAAACGGATTTGACCTTCATATGACCTCTATGCGTCCACCTACGACAAACATTGTATCATTATAACCTCATTCAGTGACCATTTCTGTTGGACTGTATATTATTGGGAAGTTCTGAATTTTGCGATTAATTTTCATATAAAATACTCGTGCTTAAAAAATATATATAAATGACTTTGTTTGAGAAAATGTGGAGGTCGCGAACTTAGTTGCCAACCTAATATATAATATCACCCCCGAAACCACACAAGTTTCGTCTGACATATTTTCTCACCCTTTCTTCTCACCCTGTATACAAATTAAGAATATTTTTTATTGTTTAGTTTCATACAATTGCAGCAGTTTTTATTTTCTTAAATACCGTGTATTCTCTTAACATGTATTCGATCATAAAAAAACAAATTCAACGATGTGAATTTGAAATGAAATGTTTAATAAATCCACACATGTACACATTTTTTATAATTGGCATATTTAATAACTCTTCGTAACAATATTTCCAAAAATAGCCTGTTTTGTTTGATTGAATTGATAATTCAATCAATTTTTAAGAAACAATATATCTGCATAAAGATTTTAAATATTCAAGTTTGATATTTTATTTTATATTTTTTTTCTCTGCCGAGAAATTTTTAGTTTTTTTTTTTTATAGCAGTTGACCTCAAGAAGAGTCCTCTAAGACTTTCCAGAGTTAAAGAGCTGGGAGTAATTTCACAATAGCGGTTTCCTGGTGGTTGTTCCGCAGCGTGACACTCGCGATACTTTTTATTCTAAAAACAGTTTCTTCACTCTGTTCACCGTCGCGCATTTTCTATGAAACTGTTCCAAAACAAATGTTTCGAAAAGTTTGTCTACCCTGGGAAACTAAAAATGCTTTCTTATTGCTTTTGCTGAAACTGACAGTGTCCAAAGCTTGTCTGCGAAATTTCATTGTCATCCACAGTCTAAAAATTGAATATTTGTTAGTTCTATATTTACTATAAAAATAACATTGAATTGTATTAGGTTGTTGCATATAGAATGTCCGAGTTTTAGCAGTGACATTAAACAAACGCAATTTTGTGTATCCAATGTATTCTATCTACAAATTTTAAGTTTCTTGATTGTATTACGATAAAAATAAAATATTATGGTCATTCACGTTTTTCATTTACAAGATTGTTATCTTGATTTTGTAGTTCTTAATATATTCCTTAAGTATATATCAAATGTACACATCAACTCTGGGTAAGCTTAAATAAAAAATAAACCCAGAAAATGTTACAAAATTCTTCTAAATTATTACAATACGTTTTCGGCCACGTGTCTATTGACTATTTCGAAGATGATTATTTATTTTACCATATTTGTATATGCCAAATGAATCAAAATTAAACATTTATGCTACAAAAATTTAAATTATAGTAATCCTCTTTTCAACTAAAACATTCAACAATATGAATTAATGATTATGTATTAGTACTGGACAGCGCATCTTTATGTAAAATAAAATGTTTATACATCATTTTCGTGAAAATGAAGCTAAATAAAGATTGTGTAAATAATTTTAATTGATTGAAAATAACGTCTAATATGTATATAAATGAAACGTAGAATTTTAAATAAACTTCATACAAGGGCGTAGCTAGAATTAAAGAGAATTTTTATTAACCGAGAGAAATGGAAGAAAGTGATAGAAGAAAAGAAGTACTACCAGCACTCAGAGAAAGACCCTTTGATAGAAAAAAAAATTTTATGGAAAATATCGTCGCTCGTAACGAATATTAAACAGCGGATCTTTATGCGAAATAAAAATGTTCTACGTGAATTACAAACTGGAGTGAAATAGAAATTCATTTCCTTTCTCGACATGTTTAATAGGTTGAAAATAATATAACAGTATTTTTTTAAATTCTTCGAATTTGTTTACTATTTTAAATTACACCCTACTCATTTTTGTCATAAATGCATAAAATTCGCTAATTATTATTCATTTTTCACTTTTTTAACAGAATCAAATTCTATCAATGTTTAATTTGATTAAGACGACATTCAAAACTACGACAACAATGGACCTAAAATTTTATAAAGATGACAATAAACTATAGAGATCATAAATAAATTTTACTTTAAAATGTTCAATTACTAAACGTTCATCGTTGTTCAACATCGTTTTCGACATTAGTCAAAATAATAGCGCTGGTTTCATAGCAATTACATATCTGAATGTTCATCAATATTCAATATTCTAATAGATTCTAAACAAGGAGTTAATTTACATTCAATCGACTGAAAGTCATAACTCGAATTTGTATTATCGTTTCAAAAAGAATTTTTACCATGCGTTACCTGCTTCTGCTTTTTAACAGAATCCGTTTTTTCCACTTCAGAAAAATCAATATTTACTCAAATTATCGAACTTCTGCGACAGCGCAATTTTTGAAAAATATACAGTGTGTACACCTAAATTTTCAATGGCAATCACCGATGCTTCAAATTATTAAAGCTTTCACGAACTTCAACTTCGCGCACGATTTCAAATGCAAATATTTATGATAAATGTCACGGCGATATTTTTTCTGTCAAATTCGATACGCTGGCGAGAAACGTTCATTTTACACCGTTTTGTATTATTGCATATCGGTAATATTCGTCACCGGCTTTTGACATTGAAGTGATCGAAAAACGAGCACTTTGATGCAATCGATGAACGGTTGATATAATCGGAAAATCTACACTGTGCCTGTTTGCAACATACACCAGTGGAATTAATTCTGGACTTTTAAATTTTTACTTAAATTTCGCATTTATTCAAATTATTTAATATATGGACCGTATAAGTCCATTTTTTAAAAATGAAATATCACATAATTTGTGATTAATTTAGTGTCTACTTATTTATAACGAGTTAATATTTAATATCTTGAAAATGCCAATGCTATGTTCAATTTAAAATTGACCAATAAAAGAAATTGCGCAGCGATTGATTATGAAAGTAGTGTAACTCGAATTTCCATAGACATTGGTGGCAAGGTCACGTGGTTACCACATCACAGGATTATTATGATATCAAACAATGTAGACACAAAATAATAAATTTATTTTACACGAAATGGAACGAGAGAATTTCGTTTCAACAAAAAATCTACAAAACATAATTTAAAAACGGGAAAGAAAAAGTACTAACGGAGAAAAGGTAAACTGGCTGAAAATATGTTGGATGAGGTTTTGCAAAATTGCACCGTATACTATTTTATATAAAACATCGATGAAGGGCACAGAATTTAAGACGTTAGATTTATCACCTACATGTCGGGGAAGACCGCCAAAAGATCATCTTTTAGATCATTTTTTACGACCGCAGGGTTTGGGATCCAAAATATGTCACATTTTTTTCAGAATTTAGAACGCATTAAAGACCGGAAAATGCGCAGTAAAGCGCAAAATCTAATTTACCCTCACGGGCAAGCTAGAGGGCTGAAATTTTACTCAGACGGGTTTTTCTTGGTCAGCTTTCGAATGGTTCAATAGCCATTGAAAAACCTCTAAGGACAGTTTTGACCATCTTATTCGGCTAGGCCTTTTTCTGTACCAATTTCTGTTCTTATTTTTTCTCTTAATTTTCAAGTGTCCGTACTTCCATGAGAGAACAGTAGTGTATTTCTGTTGACGAATCGTACAAATGAAATTCACTTAAAACATTTAAATAACCTCTGGTAATGAAAAAGTGGTGACCAAACTGCGGATCTTTGTACATAAAGCAACTGCAAGTGGAGTCTAGTGAAATGAGAATTTGCACACTAAGCTGTACTTAAATTCCATCTGTGCCCTGCGAAAACATTCATTCGCATAGTAGGGGTTCCCTTTTGATCTTTAATTAACCTGTAAAAACACGAATTCCCAGTGTGATAATAAGAAATAAACCGAATGGAAGTAAATGGAGGTCGTTCGGTAACCGCGCCGAATCTTGTGGAAGCAGTACCCTTTAGAAAATGTTCGGTCGTTCAGATTAATCGGGAAAGCTTTCGCAGCGTGAAAACTGATGATATTTTAATTACTCCTCGACGAAAAGAGGCGATAATGTCCCGCGGACACGGGAGTTTGTACTGACGAAAACGTAATAACAGCCCTAAATTAAAATACCACCAAGGGACAGCCTTCTCCATTAATCAGACAGGTATAATTCTACGCGGAGGTCCAGAAACGAGAACATTCTAAATTTCGCGCCGTTGAAAACGCGCGGTGTTCCCGACTGTGAAAGTACCTCGACATAAATCATGCCGTCGTCATTAGTATTTGTAAATTGCATTCGCAGCTGCAAGCTGAGACAACGAGGTAATTCCAGTTGCTTTTGTGTGTATACATTTTCCGGGACGAAACTTCGAATTATTCTCGGAATAGGTGTACGCAAACCATCGGAGACAAGATAGACCCAGGCGTTAGAATTGCTTGTCAAACTAGTTTCTACTGATTTCGGTCAAAAATCGTTTAATCTCGTTCTCACGAAATCTCGGAAACGCAAATGCTGGCCCGTGGTCACTCTATTCCAGTTCAGTGTCCACAATTTCGTTTGATTAAGCCGTGAAAAATTATTCTGATGATGATAACAAAGTGATTGCGCAGCGAGGTTAGTACTTATTACTACGCAGTGTTGGGAAATATTTAAATAAATAAAAAATTAGACTTTTCTTTACCGGACTCGAAATTTTTGCCTTTCTTCTATAAATTATTATGTATTTGCTATGTAATCCAGTAGATTTATACTCGGGGAATCTGCAGATCAAAGTTTCGATCCTGTAGGATCAATGGAAAAAATTTTGAGGCAAAAATTTTGAGTCCTGTAGAGTTTACCCAAACATTCTTGTAAAGAATTAAGATGCATTAAGTTGTGCAATCAAAAGTATATGTGGGGAGCATTTTCTTTGCATTTCCAGTTCTCAGATGCGTCGTTGCATTTTGGGAAAAGTACATTCGACAAAGTTCAACTGTTTCCTGTATAACTTTTTTCAATTTCCAGCCCACCTCGGGTTAAACCATTTCCCAATGGTGTGAGTAGCGTATGTGCTGAATAAGTGAATTTGAGCTGTCAGAATTAATATATCATAGCTTATAATCATAAAATTTAACACGGTATTAAAACAATATATAACGCAATTTCCATGGGTATCTATACGCCCTGACAAATACTATCTTTCCTCTTAATGTACCTTGTTTTATTCGCGTGTGACAGCCCAAATTATTGGATACGGAAACGAAATAACCACGAATATCGAATTGTCTGTCTCCTTCCTGCAGACATCGCTGCTCGGGAAAAAACTGTACACGGATTCGCTTTCTGTCACGCCACGACCCATTATTCGCCGTAACTGCACGCGGTGAATTATATTAAACGAAAAGCCTATTGATTCGGGCAGGCCTTCCTTTCTATTCAGCTTCCTTTTATTATAACGACACTGTGCAAAATTAAGGGGACACGTAACTTTCGCCGAAAAATTGTTGATACTTAAACTGTTGTAACTTCGTAATGAAAAATCATGCAACAATCATTCTGGACTCGTTTGGAAGCTTGAACCTCCTATTTTCTAATTCAGCTACCGCTCAAAAGTATGTGGACACTTGTTCAATTCTCCTCCTGGAAGAAAAAGAATCTCCAAGGGATTTAATCAAATTTCATGCAATCTTTTATTAGTAGACCGCGAATTTTATGCATTTATAACAAAAATTATTATTTACTGCATGATTACACATTTCTCTAAAATATATATTTCATTTCTTATTTATATTTTTCTGAACCATATAAATTTTTTTGAATACTGAAACAAGAACACCATATAGTGTTCTATATAAGTTCCATATAAACAATTGTAATTGTTCTAAAAAAAGTTCTTAGAAATCACTTTTTCACTGAAGTTACACAAGCCTTCCTTAAAAATACGTTTCTAGACATTTTCAGTGGTACGCATACTTTAACTATTTACTATTTCAAATTCTATGCTACCCGCTCAGTGAACAATAAATATCGTCGAATAACAATTAAATAGTACACAAATTTTAACGATAAGTGTCCACATACTTTTGAGCGGTAGTGTATCTATCTTGACCCGCTTGAGTTTCGAAAATAAAGTATAACTTTGAGAATACATGAAAAAAATAAACTGAAAATAAATAATAAGAATAATATTTTAGTTTGATTACAAAGTTGCGGTGACGGACATAGGCGGAACACAGCGACATTGTCCGAACGAATTTTATAATTACAGTGTTCCTTCACATAGTGTGACTTTTGTCTCTACGGATAGTGTTAATATTTTATCCCTACTACTAGAAGTTCATTGAATTATGTTTGTTTTTAGAATAATTAGAATTATAATTTTGAATTTTTATATTCAAAGTTTAAACGCGTATTGTAATTATTAATCTGCGGATCTTTACGCATTTATGAAGGTACATCTTTAAAACTGCTTGTGTATTGGCCTACGATTATTTATAATTTGTATTGTATTATAATCAATATTTAAGCATTAAAATAAATGTAGCCATACAAAAAATAGACATTTTCTATTCTCTTCTACGATATTTTTGTGCATAAAGACGTTTCAATCACTGTAACTGTAAAGAAAATGGTACGGCAAGGAGTTAAGGGAGGAAATAACATTCCATTTAGCTTCTATTTCTTGCAATCGATGCAGACAATTTTTATTTTGCCTAAAGATCCGCAGTCTAATTACATATTCTAATCTAATTTAACCCTTAGCACTCGAGTGGTGACTCAGAGTCACCACTAAAAATTGATGTACCATTATTCACAATATTGTTTACATTATTAAATATGTTAGTATCTAATCAATTACTACAAAATTAAGTATTGTATGAGGTATTATATCAATTTCCTATCCGTGAAATGAAAAAAATCATATACAATTATTCTAGGTCGGAAAAAATGTTTAATTTTCGAGTTAAAATAACCTCGACTGCAAAGGGTTAAAAACCATGAAATTTGAAGAATTACAAACATGAGATTAGAACAGACGCGTCATAGAATTCGTTGACAACGATATTATGGAAACGAATTTTTCTCTACCACTGACAGATTTATTAACTCTCCTTTTCGAGTTAACACAATTTCCTCGGAAGTAAACAATTATTTTCCCATTTTTTCTGGGGGGCCACGGCGTGTCGATATTGTTTTTTCGCTGTTCGAATGTAACATTCGTTATTGGCTCGGACTTCGTTTCTATGTATTGATAATTAGTCGATCGAACCTTCATTTTTCATATCGTGTAATCGATCATTGTTCAATTTACTTGACGATCCCACGGTGGGAGGATAGAGAAAAAAGCCGGAAATGTGCATCCATCACGGATCCATTGGAAAACTGTCGACGAGAGGTGCACGCGTCAACCATAAACAGTTTTGACGCATGAGAAATGGACCAGATGCAGCACGTGTATTCGCGATGTACACGTATCATTGGAAAAACAAAGTGAACGAGCAACTTAAGCAAAAAATCATTTTCGTTTTCATCGCGATCCAAGAGAAAATATGCCCTCATTTATCGCAATGTTGAAAATAAATGTATCTACTTTATTTGAGCCAATAAGACGAACATTTCGTGCAGTACAGTTGACATTATGCAAGCTTCGAAATTTTACTGCAATCGTTTTTATTCTAAATGAAATCGTACATAAATTTTTAAGAATTTAATTTTAGTTGAAAAGAGATGGCTTAAATCTTCAAATCGATAGCAGTTTTATTTTTTGAACTAACTGTTCCCATTTATTTACGAGAACAAATTTCGAAAGTTTTTGGAGACGTTTGAATTTGTTTGAGGGAAACATTGTTTGCGTTGGAACATTTTTGAGGAAAAATAGAAGAACTTCTATAATGATTGCATAAATTTAATCAGTGCCTGTTTCAACAATTAAGACGTTGAAAATTTAAACTAGCTGGTGCACAGTTTTTCAACCTTTATAAACATTTTGCAAATGGTTTTTGTGAAACTTTTGTATTCAAGCATAACACAGAATGAAATTCTGTACGAAACACTTCTATGCCATTCACTCAGCAAATGAATTACAATTTTTGTGATGAATTGGAATATGTAGTTCATGAAGAATTAAAAACATTTTGAAATGTTTTGAAAAGTATAATACAACAAATTCAGGATACTTTGCGAAAAGAATTTCGAGTGATATGAACGGAGATAAGAAATAATGCAGAGTGCACTATTGTTAATCTCTTAATTAATTACTGAAATGGTTTTCAGTCCTGCTGAATGCCTCATGAACTTTGTACTTTAGAATCAAGCAGTTTCGTAATTTCCTTTCTGGCTGTACGCTTTGGCCATGTTAATTAGCACTGGAGGACGTAAACACTTTTTAATAAATAAATAAGCAGCATAAAAAAACTCACTTTTCCTTATTTGGAACAGATTCCTTTGCCATATTTCTAACGCTAGGCAGGAAACTTTTCGGTGCTGTATAAAATAAGGTATTTTACAGTGTTAACTAGAATCGTTCATTTAATTCCGGCGCGAACAAATATTTAGATGAATTTAAATTTATTTAACTATTTGATATTCGCGAATGTAAACATTATATGTGAAACGATATTCTCTTTCTAAATTTTAATGCTCATACTAAATGTCGCTCTAAATAAATGATTGTTTCGCATAGATTAACAATTTCTATGAAGGTCACTCACTTCTTTTAAAAATGGAAACATTTTTCTTATGACACCACTTAAGTAATGCATCATGATTAAAAAAAGTGAATGATCTTCGTAGATCCTCTACGCGTTTCCCTATTCATACTATTCAACTTCACATGAACCAATATGTTCCAATATGACCCACCCTATAAATGAGAAATCATGTAATTATTTCTTCTGAATCCTATTAAAATAAAGCTGATTAAAAGTGTAATACTTTCAACTAAATAATATGGTTTCATGATGAGATAATCTGTAGCATATTGAAAACATTAATGAGACATTTATTTAAAATATGTTGCAATTGATAGCTATTAACGTTATTTTCATTTCATTTCTACCCAGTTCTTAATTTACGTCAACTTAAATTACAAATATAAATATTATGAAACATATAAAGTATATTTTTATGCATTAAATTATGTACATAAATAAAAAGGTTCATCAACAATTTCCAATTCGCACTGCTTTATCATTTTATTTATAACTTGTCTTCTTTAGAAGGTTTCTATTAAGTTTCTGTATATTTAGAACTTTATAATTGCGCATGTATAACGTATGTATAATTTTATGTATAAAATTTCTAAGAATAAAGGTGATCCTAGAAATATTAATACATACCTTGTGAATCAATTGTTTCGAAACTCTTCGTGGTATTGCAATTAATTAGGAAAATGTCCCGAGGGTACGGGCAACTTAGAAGTGATTAAGATTCATAGCTCCTAATCCAGGATAGCAAGTTTCCACTACATCCAATTGCTAAAAGCTTCGAATCCAAAATCTAGTGATCAGTTACGTTGAAAGCTTTTCTGAGATCCGTATAGATGGCGTGTACTTGAATGTTAAATTCAAGCGAAGAGACTACATGACAACAATGATTAAAACCAGTTTAATGCGGTTAAGAAGCCACTATATTTCCTAATTTTGATTAGAATTAATCCAATGGAGTAACCCTAACCCTATTTTAACGAGCCTGGCTCATAAAAATTTTAACAAAGTCTAACAAATATGAATGTTATATAATTAGACTCCGGATTTCATGTATTTATAACAAAAATGAGCGAGTGCAATTTAAAAACGGTGAAAAGACTTTAAGAGTATTAATATAATATATTATTTTCACCACATTAAAATTATTAATGAAGAATATAAATTTATATTCAGCTCCTGCGTCTCGATGCACAAACTTTTTATTTCGCATAAACATCCGGAGTCTAGTTATAATATGTGTTTCTTTTTAGATGAAATGAAATAAATGTAACCATACAAAAAGAAATACAAATTTTCTTTTCCCTTCTACATTTTTCGGGATAAGGACATTTTAATCAGTGTAACTGTAAAGAAAATGGTACGGTAAGGGATTAAGATACAACTATACTAAAAATTATGGAAACTTGTACACAAGGTGTTCCAAAACTTCCTTGACTTGAAGGGGGCGATTCCTGAGATCATTTGAAGTAACTTATCCCTTTGCGAAAATCTCCTCCGTTGCTTCGTTAACACTAGGTTTACGGAGCTCTAGAAATACCTATTCCACATTATTTTATGAATATAACAAATATGCGTCTATCCAAATTTTTGGCCATTTTTCCAATAATATATACCCAAAGAAATAAATTTGGTAAATAATTCCTCAGGGAAGCATCTTTGCAATCTTAATAATTGCAAATTAAGAATATTAGAACCCGTCATCCTGACGGGTCCCGTAAACCTAGTGTTAAGGAGTTATTCGCGAAAAATACGGACTAATCAAAGCACGGCTACGACAGGCCCCGTTGAGCGCGGTGTTGGCATTGGCTGAGCCGGAATCCGTGCACTGTAACCGCGCTGTGATTGGTTCTTATTTTTCATGAATAACTCCTCAAGCGGCGGAGAAGATTTTCGCAAAGGAAGAAATTACTTCAAATGATCTCAGGGATCACCCCTTTCAAGTACAACATTTTTGGGACACCTCGTGTAAAGAATATTTATTCTTACCAAGAAGCATTTTCTTTTTTTCTGGTTTTGATCAAATAAACGAACAATAATTTATTTGCCTTTTAATCCATAAGGAGATTGGTAGTTAAAGGATAGCAAGAAATTCGATATAACAGATGTGTGGGTGACACGTCGTATATCATAAATTTCCTTCAGATAACACCATTGACTTATGGTAGGTGGAAAGCAAGAGACATCTACGATCCAATTTGTAATATATCTCAGATAAAAGTGGCTCTGGCCTTGGTATTGGCCAGCCTCGCTCCCATAAACACGTACCGCTGGCACGCTCCGTCCTATGTATGTCACAAAATCAATTACCTTAAACACGGTTTCAATACTAGCACCGTCGACGCGATAAATTTTTTAATTTACGTACTCGCAGCGATTCAGAAAATCAGTAAACGTTTCGAGATCAATATACATGACACGTCTGACGTAGAATTTAAGTTATGCAACAAAATATCGAAGAAAGAAATTACTATTCTGCAAGTGACGAGTATATTATTACTAGACTGCGGACCTTTATGCAAAATAAAAATTTCTTACCTGAATTGCAACAAACTGGAGTGAAAGAGAAATTTATTTTCTAGTAGTAAGTAAGTAGTAGTTCTAAGTAGGTTGAAAATAATACAATAGTATGTTTAAATTTTCCTAATATTTTTGCTGTTTTAAATTACACCTCCTCATTTTGCCATAAATGCATAAAATCCGCAGTCTAATTATTACGTAGGTAAATAATTTATTCGGTTTTTTTCAAGCTAATGTCAAGCTGTTTTACATATTACATTGCACCGAGTAAGCACATAAAGTTAAGGATGTTACTTTTTTCATTTATTTCAACAGGACTGAGAGCGACTTTTTATTCATTTGGTTAAAGTTACTTGTGTTACTTAAAAATCGATTGTATCACGCAAGTGAAAAAGTATTTCCTTAATTAAAGATATTGAAAAATTTCCAATTAACGTATTTATGTGGATCCATTCAAACTATTTGTAAAGGTTTTATTTCGCGCAAACAACTGTTTGAAGTTAAATAACCTATTAATACACTGCACAAGAATGAATTTCATACTTCGCCTGCTTTTCTTTGAGCAAACTACATCGTGCTCTTTGAAACAGTTTATCAAAGGTTTATTAACCTTTTTATCATGTCTCTATGTTTTCGATTATTCTCATTTTGTAACAATATTTACTACAGCTTCATGTTACATTAAAAGTGAACACCTGTCTGCGTAGGACCATAACTTCCATCACATGGACCACACTGTTTAATCTTTCCATGGTAACTGCACACATTGTTTGGTTAAACCGAGATAATATACAATTCATTTATGAAAACCATTTTTACTGTACAGTAGAACTTCGATTATCCGTGTGAATTAGTGGAACTGAATTCGTGTGAATTAGTGCTGAACTTAATCCTTATTGAAGTGTGCAGTAAATCGTGTAGCGTATGGGTTGGTTTAACGCAAACTAATTCTTTGTGGAAAGTATTCAGACGATAAAGAATTCGAACATCGGAAGCCCAGATAATCGAGTTTCTACTTTAGATAGAGATTAGATCTTATATAGAGATCGTATTCTAGTTTACATTTTTTTCAGTATGCATTACACATACAGCTTTGATTCCGTATTTCATTTCGAAATTTCAGCAGTTAATCATGAATCAATTATGCGATTGACGATTACAATCGGAAAGAATGTAATCGTTAATCGCAATTAACGACTAAAGTAGGAGTTTAATTGTTAATTGCGATGAAAAAAAAACGATTGAAGTAGAAATCTATTCGTCAACCGTCGATTAAATTTGTTTTTAATTTCGAGTACAATTTGTTTGAAAACGAGCTAATATACAATTCATTTATGAAAATCATTTTTACTGTACAGTAGAACTTCGATTATCCGTGTGAATTAGTGGAACATGATTGTTCGTATAATACAACAATTACATAGTTTCAGTGCTGAACTTAATCTTTATTGAAGTGTGCAGTAAATCGTGTAGCGTATGGTTTGGTTTAACGCAAACTAATTCTTTGTGGAAAGTATTCAGACGATAAAGAATTCGAACATCGGAGGCCCAGATAATCGAG
Organism: Lasioglossum marginatum; assembly: GCA_028455795.1. Lineage (NCBI taxonomy): Eukaryota > Metazoa > Arthropoda > Insecta > Hymenoptera > Halictidae > Lasioglossum > Lasioglossum marginatum. The sequence continues at coordinate 1,091,582 of CM052257.1, read as the reverse complement.
TTTCTACTTTAATTTAAGTAGGCACATAGAGATCGTATTATAGACCAAATGACAATATACCTAAACACAGATTACATTTTTTTCAGTATGCACTACGCATACAGCTTTGATTCCGTATTTCATTTCGAAATTTCAGCAGTTATTCATGAATCAATTATCCGATTGACGATTACAATTGGAAAGAATGTAATCGTTAATCGCAATTAACGACTAAAGTAGGAGTTTAATTGTTAATTGCGATGAAAAAAAACGATTGAAATAGAAATTTATTCGTCAACCGTCGATTAAATTTGTTTTTAATTTCGAGTACAATTCGTTTGAAAACGAAAGATAGCTTGCCTGGATGATAGTAAGTAGAACGGCGAGCGCAGGAGTGTGACATGTCCCCTTTGAGAGGTCCATCATAAATTTAGGTAAATTAGCGAAAGCTGGAATCAAGCATTGTTAAGCGCTGCGTGGATAAAACACCGTATATTTAAGAAACCCTCGGGCGCGATTTATGTCAGGAACACTTAGAGTCGAACAATAGAGCGGACAGCCTTGTGTGCAGGTCGATTATGCCTCCAAGTTTCCGGTACCAGCGGACGACAGCGCAATGGTCTGTTACGCTCAGCCTTGTGGTCGTCGTCCACTGCGGACAAAATTCACCATTCGAGATCTCCTCCGCCAAAAACGGAACGCGAAGTCGCGAAACTCGAGCTCCAAGCGTACGCGGCTTACCACCGCGAAATATTAGACAGGAAAATTCGACGCAATATTCGCAAAATCCGCTAACGAGGCGATCCAGAAAATAGCACGAACTGGATAATCCAGTCCCGCCACGTTTACACTCTCATGATACACTCCGCTCCATTGGTTCTAGCATAATTACATAGGATGAAACTAAGCTCAAGAATTCTTCGAGAATTAGATCTTCGGTTTTGGTTTAACGTGTCGCTTTAGGCTTCAAAGAATTAATTAGACTTCTTGCCGTGTGAATGCCTTGCGAATCCCGCATCCTTGCAATCCTGGAAACGAGTCTATCGCCTTAAATGACGATTTGGAT
>CM052257.1:1002055-1090437 GCA_028455795.1 Lasioglossum marginatum | reverse complement strand
AAAAATTTAAACATACTATTATATTATTCTCAACCTACTAAACATAACAGGGAAGAAAATAAATTTCTAATCCACTCCAGTTTGTTGCAATTCAAGTAAGAAATTTTTATTTTGAATAGAGATCCGAAATCCGAAGTCTATTGATCACGCATTCTTTAGATCAGAATTACTTTTTTATAAATGGACCAAACTACTGCAATTTCTCTCTAAGGCTAGAAACATTAGTTTCGTAAATGACGTCTAAGAAACATGTTGAAAAAGTGCATTTAGTCGGAATTGTGAAAAAAATAGTCAAAATCGTTTATTACATCTTTTCTATCTGTGGGCTAATAACGAAAATTTAAAAAATGTGTTTCGTAATTTACATTACTATATATATATATATACATTACTATATAACATACATTAATATATAAATATATATTAAATACAAATATATATATATATATATATATATAAATGTAAATTTATACATACATGTATATATAATACATATATAAAATTTCTGCAAATGTGCGTCTCACACGATCCATCGTTTACAGATAAAGTTTCTTCATATTTTCATGTAATCTTTAAAAATAACAGAACCGTGCAAGGCGATAATTATAAATATCGCAGAAGTATAATTCTGATATCGACCTACATTGAACGTAAGTGGTTCTTTCGTTTATCGATTCGACTATTCATACAGTATTAAATGTTTCCCGTATCGTCATGTTGTTATCAGCAGAGCTTATCCACCTGGCGACTCTGCCTACCGATTCTACGATTTTCCTCGAAAACAAAACCATGTATAAAAAATTTTATTGTATATTTTTTACTTACTTTTTTATGTGGAGTCGCCTCTTTCCGACTGTCTGTAATGAATCATGTATGTAATGTAATTGTTATGTAATTATTACAGTACATCGATCTAGGGCGGTATCGCCCTCAAATGTAGCTATGAAAATAGCTACATGAAAAAATAGGACTTTTGAGAGCGATACCGCCCTAGATCGATCTTTTATCTAGAGTTTTTGACTACTGAAAAACCCCATTTTTGTATTATCGAAAAATGAGAATGCGCACCCTTGCAATCCTGGAAACGAGTCTATCGCCTTGAATGACAAAAATTCTCGATTTGTGCTCTACTTTGGACACTCATATTATTAGATATAAACATAATCTCGTTCTCTCATGATCAGCGCGTGCTGAACCTTTCTCTATTAAATGAACCTTTGTGCATCTCAAAATACGCTCGTATAAGGATAAAAAGTCGCGGCCCGCAACCCACGTTTCGACCCAAAATCTAGTTAGATTCTAGTGGATTCTAGTTATCTATAGTAGGACAGCCTTCCACCTTAATTCGGCTTTTACGTTACTTTACATAATTTGGTAACTATGGGATGAAATCTCGTCTACTTAAAGTACCACTATAATGATACGTTGAGTCGTGAAACCGTTGAACGCCATACGATCATTAAAGTCATTAGTTCTCGTTTACCGTGTCGTCACGTTCCCCAGATACCACTTCAATCTTAATAAAGAGGTGAAAATCGAAAGTCGACGTCGAAAGTCAAGACCATTCACTTTAATCTCTCTAATAGCGGTCGCGATCGTTAATCTTCGTCGATGTACTCGAATCTTATCCCTGGATGGCCGTGTATTCGTTGAAAGGGTTGAGCAGCCCACCCTTTACCCAATCCATAAAACACCTCTGATCATAAACCCGTTCTTGCACGAAGCGCAAAGCCCCTTCATCGTTCCTGGAAAGGTAATTGCCTTTTTTTCGAGGCACCTCGAACAGCCTTATGGTTCCTGCTCACGCACGACTAAGAATTACAACCTCCTAAATTCGTACACCATCTGATTCCGGGTTAATTGCTCGGCTAATTAATTGCGTAATTTATCGAGTGTTAAGATAAAGCAGTGATTTAATTTCGTCGGTGCGCGGTGTAACCAGTCCGAAGACGACCAAGATGGAACGGTAGCCAAGCGTTGCTTTATCGGCACCAGTTATCCAGTCGTTTGATTTCACGCTGAATAATTAACGTTAAAATTATGAACTTCGTTTACTACCGAATACTGCGGGTCCAAATCTGAACACGAAATTTCCTATTCTCGAGAAATTATCGGGAATCAATAAATTATCATTTTTCTTCGTGATCGGAACTAGATTCAAAGATTCAAGCTTACTTTTTACAGTTTAGAAATTGACGTGCACATTTTTTTAGTCGTCTCATTAAGCTTTGAATCAACGTTACAACAGTGTAAATCGCATGTACTCATTTTTATTCTATAACACAGAGAAAAAAATCGTGCATCAAGTTTTGAGGAGGCTTCGACATTCAAATTTATAGCAGCTTCATTCACGAGAAAAATTTTTGGTTTTAGGAGGCGTTTGAATTTGCAGCATTTTTAGGAAAAATGAGTCTTTATTTTCCCATGTGATGCATCATGTAAAATATTACAATCAGGCCTGCAAAATTTTCGATTGAAGAGGAATCTTCAACTCATAAGCAAACTTTTTATTTTGTATAAAGATTCGGAGTCGAGCAATCTGTTATTAAAATAGATCGCACTACTGTTCTAGAATAAAAACATTTATTAACCCTCATCACTCGAGTGGCAACTCAGAGTCACCGCTAAAAATTGCTGTACCATTATTCACAATATTGTTTACATTATTAAATATGTTGGTATCTAATCAATCACTACACATTTAAGTATTAGCCAACGAGGCTAATCTCAAATTATAAAAACAGTCGAGGATAAACCAATTGTAGAATATTGTTAATTAGGCATTTTTCGATTGTAGCTATTCTTTATTAAAATTCAAGTTCAAATAGAAATTTTAACATTTGCAACAATTCTTTAACCCTTTGTGACTCTATGCCAATCCGGACTGGACATTGGCTTTTGTATTAATGCTTACAAACTTATTTTATTGATTCACGTTCATCAATAATGCTACAATTATATAGTATACAATAGCAACAACAATTGTTGAATTGCTCAACTGTTCTAAATAGATTAGTAAAGTTACATACGGAAATATGATTAAATTTTATGGTGTTCAGACTGCGTATTTTATTGTATTTGGGACAAAAATGAGTGTAATTTAAAACGATAGAAACATTAAAAGAATTTGAAAATATTGTCATATTATTTTCAATCTATTAAACCTTAACACTCGAGTGGCGACTCAGAGTCACCACTAAAAATTGCTGTACCATTATTCACAATATTGTTTACATGATTAACACTAGGTTTACGGAGCTCTAGAAATAACTATTTCACATTATTTTATAAACATAACAGGTATATGTCTATCCAAATTTTTGGCCATTTTTCCAATAATATATACCCAAAGAAATAGATTTGGTAAATAATTCCTCAGGGAAGCATCTTTACAATCTTAATAATTGCAAATTAAAAATATTAGAACCTGGCATTTTGACGGGTCCCGTAAACCTAATGTTAAATATGTCGGTATCTGATCAATTACAAATTACATCAATTTCATATCGATAAAATGAAAAAAACCATATAGAATGGAATTATTCTAGGTCGGAAGAAGTATTTAATAGCTCCGAGTGCGAAGGGTTAAATACTTTTTGGAGCCACTGTACATGGCATAAATGTTCCGCCGAACATTGAAACATCAAATGGAAATTTACGGATGAATTTGAATCGGTCGACGCTGTTTAAGCTAATTTAAACTAATGCAAGCACTTCGTTATACATACTAAGAGGATTCGCAAAATAAATCGTTGTTTCATATGCATATGCGGACAGTTAATTGTTAATCTTACGAAAGGATCCGGAAGGACGTTACCTCGACACATTCCTGCATACTCTTACCAGTGTGCTCATTAAATTTTGCTGCCTTCGTGGAAGATCTTCCTCTGGCAATATTCCAGACCTATATTTTCACCGGGCCATGGATGAAGTAAAACGAAGAAACGCTGGGAATTCTTTGTTCCATAATCTTTTTCGGAGGAACATCTAGGCCGTTTGACGATTACGAATGCAAAAGTCGTGCAACTGAACGATATTCTTCTGAATGAAATTACGGAAAATTTTCTTTCGCCAGCATCCCTCGACCCAGTCGAGACCGCAAGGAACGCGGTATTGGTTATTTAGTGTCGAGAAATGTTTCTACACCGTTGTGACAATATTTACCCCCATATATTGGATATTGTATATCATACTTGAAATACAGAGTGAGTCGTTCAACTCTACCATCTAAATTCACTCGAGAAAGGGTTGGGTTCTCGACTTGGGTTGGTAAGAAAGTAATTTCGGTATTTTAAGGTGAAATGGAGCCCAATTTGTTTATTCAAGCAATGAATTTTAACGAATAAGATATTTTCCCTTTTGTTCGATGATCTTTTGCCAAAAAAATAAATAAGAAAATATTTTAATGATTAAAGTCCATGGCTTGAATAAAGTAATTCGGGTTTATTTCACCTTAAAATACCGAAATTACTTTCTTGCCAAGCCAATATTTGTTGTATAACGAAATCATTCGTGTAAAAGCTGTGTTTGATATTGATCGGAGTGCACGGTGAAATAATTGCTGTTCTAATTTGTTATTTCTTCATACGAGCTTCGAGTTTTTTACTGTGATACGTAATCATTAATCGAGAAACAGCGGAACACACTGATTGTAAGGATGAACAAGATTGAGTGCCACATGGGAATCATCGATTCCCAATATGTCAAATCGTACTGCGTACAGTGTCAAATCATAATAGTTAATTCAATACAAACGTTTTCATATTTTTCATTATGTTTCCATGACATTTTTATCATTTGACATGTGAAGTTCCTCAGTTCTTAATTGACATGTTCAATTATTTCCTGCCTGCAATGCAACAAATACCAACATAATTTCTCTTTTATCTGATATTAGTATTATTTTCAAGTCATGAAATTTAAAGTCCATTCACACTCGATAATTATACTAAAAATAAAATGGATTTCATTATTAATAATCATTAATTATTAATTAAACGGATTAGTTTATTAATTGTTCCTTGCTTGCTTTTGCTTACAGCACACATGAATATCTACATGTAATAAAATAGAAACAAATGTGTACAGCTCAATCAATGTTTGCTTAACATATTTTATTTATAGTGCATAAACATTTAAGTCATTAGCGACTGTATGGTATTTTAACAAATTATATTACATTAATTCAGTATCTATGATTTAACATTTAAAAAAAATGTATTTTCTAACTTATTTAAATTACCAACAGTTGCTTTAAAAGTGCATGAATTTTTATATTTATTTCATCATTGGCTGTTTATTGTGTAGAGTTGGTTAAATAGATAATAAAAACTATAAATTATATATATTTTATATTATATATTTTACAATTAAATAAAATAACTTCTTTCTATAGGGTCTCCCATTAAGAAGTGTCATTTTAAAAGAAGCTTTTTTACAATTAACAATATTTTACAATTTTACTAACCACTATAAACGTATCAATTAATGGAAGACCTTTTACATGATCGTATAAGTTTGAACGAAACGTGGCGTCCACCCGTTTCTATTTCTAGTTCTAGAAATAGAGAGAGCCTTAATTAAAGCCCTCCACTAGTAGCAATTATTACTACTGATATTCAACGAATCTGATCCACGAAAAAGAAATTTGTGGGCATGTAAAGAAGATCAACGACACTCAAACAGTCTCGGCTTTAGTACTACGTCACTAAGGGTCTAATTAACGTCCGCGGGGAGTGTAACTTCGTTACTATCGAACGAAGTTTTCTTCAGATCTCCTATTACCATACGGATTTTCCTCGAATGTGGCACTAATCTGTCAGATATCATTTTATTCCTCTTCTCTTGCTCACATTTTAAAATGAATTTGTCAGCAGAGTTTCAACTCTTCTTATTTCAAACGTGAATATTATACGATTCATCTGAATCCTACAAACGAAGCGTAACCTTAATTTATGACTGCAAAACGCATAAAATATAATTCACTGCTTTTGTTTTACTAATTTACGAATTCTAAGGGACTGTACTATTTCGACAACGAAATTATCATTGAAATCTCTCGAGCATCAGAAATGTAGTGTTGAAATACTTTTTGGATCGACTGTATGCAAACGAACGTTCTGTTTCGCCCGAGTTTAATTACTAAATGTATGGCCGGGAGAAAAGAAACAGGTGCAACCTTGCCGGCTGCCCTTCCTCCAAACCTAATTCCGTGTCACATCCACTCGTAGAGAATGTCCATTTTCTCGATGGGAGTGAATTTCCTGCTCTCTAACCTCCCTACTTTTCTCAATCGGAGCACTGTTATTTCTCCCTGGACAGGTAGGGTAGCCAGGAAAAGGAGGTGTCATCTTGTAACGCGGCGATTGAAACGGAAAATCCCTCGACGGAAATTTACTTTGAGATCTAATCTCGGTGACAACAAGTTCGGAAACTAAGGGTATTGACCAACTGTCGTACTAGCCGTAGGAACGAGTTACTAGGTCAATAGACCATATAGTTCTCGACCATCGCAGACTATCGTTGTCGTGCTTCCTCAATCCGCACGTATTGATCCGCAACTTTCACGATCACGAAATTGTCTGGATCACTCGGTTCACACGTATCCCGTTCGATCTACTCTGGTAACCTTGTAATTCTCGAGGGATCTCGCTCGGTTTTACGATTCAATACCAGAAACGAACTTCCAAACGCGATCGCATGCACATAAAATGTGTACATTCCGCGTCATAACGGAGGTTTCGGGTTGTTTGATTGGTTTAATTATGCAGGAATAATAATAGGAGATGGTGGGATGACGAGGTCGTGGCACAAGCTGAGATGATATTTTACGTTGATATGCTTGCATATTATTAACATTTCTTCCAACCTAGAATAACTCCATTTTATATTAATTTTGTTCTTTGTATGAATATAAAATTGAAATAATACCTCATACAATAATTAAGTGTTTAGTAATTGATTAGATACCAGCATATTTAATAATTAAAATGTAATGAAATAATTAAAATAAGTTGAAAATAATATGACAATATTTTTAAATTTTTTTAATGTTTCTATCGTTTTAAACTACACTCATTTTTGTCCCAAATACGATAAAATACGAAGTCTGAACGTCATCAAATTTAATTATATTTTCGTATCTAATTTCACTAATCTATTTAGAACAGTTTAGCAATTCTACAATTGTTGTTACTATTGTATATTATGTAATTGTAGCATTATTGATGGACGTGAACCAATAAAATAAGTTTATTAATATTTATTAATACAAAAGCCAATGTCCAGTCTGGATTGACATAGAGCCACAAAGGGTTAAAGAATTGCTGTAAATGTTCAAATTTCTATTCGAACTCGAATTTTAATAAAGAATAGCTACAATGGTAAAATATTCTACAATTGGTTTATTCGCGACTGTTTTTATAACTTGAGATTAGCCTCGTTGGCTAATACTTACAGTAAGGAGCACACACTTTAAAAAATCATAATAACTTTTTTATGAACGCACCAAACGACTTCTATTTCTCTGTAAGACTAGAAGAATTAGTTTAGTAAATGACGTCTAATAAATAAGCTGAAAAAATGCATTTAGTCGGAATTGTGAACAATAGTAAAAATTGATTTTCACAAGTTTTTCAGCTAGGCCAATAACGAAAATTTAAAAGATGTGTTTTGTAAACTCGTATGAATTATATACATGCCGAAAATTTCATTGAAATTGGTTAATTGATTTACGAATTATAAACGACCGAAAGTGGTAAAAAGGCCGAAAATCAAATTGCAATTTCTCATGATTTTTGGATTTTTGACTGTTTGTAATTTTGGAAAACTTGGAAAACTATGCAACCTAGACAAACAACTAGATTTTTAATTCAAATTATAACGATGTACTATGTTTCTCCATAAAGTTATTTTTCAAAAAGCTGAGCATACAACTGATTTTTTTGTTCGTTGTATATTAATTCACACGCGAAACGTGTACTGTTGGAAATTTAATTTAATTTACGTGTGCAGCGCTGCATTTCGTATCTTGCGTCACAAATAAATTATTATTTTGAGCATGTTTGGCATGCTTCATTTCCGTTGTGTTTGGAACTTTATCGTTTTTAAATTATCCGTTTTTTGTAGGTACACACAATGTTTCATTTGCGGGAAAATGAAATAAAACTGTGATTAATTGCATGGGGGCTAAAAGAAAACTGAAAACAAACACTTGTATGAAATAATCAAACTTAGGAATTATCTTATTGATCATATTAAAAACAACGATTTTCTGATTATACGTTAGTTCTAAGCTGAATACTGAAAAGTACTTGTTAAGTAGAATGCAAATTACGGTTGCCATTCAAATTAATCAGTCTGAAAAATTACTTCTCTGCAGTTTATCAAACGACGTGAGAACTTTCCGTAAGATTTAATGAGACTGGCTAATATGTCAGTGTCTTACTATTAAAACTTGTGATGAACATTAATGATGACACGAAATTATCTGTCCGTTATCAATCTTACTAACAGCTAATTATCAGGTTACTTCGACTTATAACGGAAAACGAATGATACCACTAATTATATTCATACAAACGAAAAAGAAATTGAAAAGCGAGTGGCGACGAGAAAATTTAAAATTATTCTCCATATAATTCTATTAAGTTAGTTCAATATAAGCGATCAGTATTTATAAGCTGAAATAAATTATCTATTACAAGAAACAATTTGTATTTATTTCGAAAGAATAGAAGATTAATAGATAGAAGATGTTTATACAATCTTCAGTTTTTAAAAGCAGATTTTCGATGACATTGTCAATATATGTATAGGAAATTATCTTAAAATTGTAGGAAAGTTTACTGCAACCTTGATGTTTCTATTTTTCGAATTGCTGAAAATACTATAAATAAATAAATACGTGGTCTAATAATTAACACACTCATACGAAAATTAAATTTGTATATTCATGCGTCATAAAACTGAAATAAACAAATTTTATCTTCTATATTTTATTAAATAATTTCCCATAAAGTAAAAATAATATAAACAAAAATTAAGTTCTTAGAAAATATCGATTTTATTTTTATTCGGATGATCTATGACCTAAACAAAAAACATAAAATATAAAATACATAGTTTTCAATGTTGTGCTACTGAAGGGATTTTCAAATTCGATATTCTCCATGCGAAAAATCCTGGAAAAGTACGTTTTTTATGTACTTTCGCACATAAAACAACTTCTCCTTTGTTGTAGCATTTGTTGCATAACCTGGTACATAAGTAGTACACGATTTTTTTTCATTCCCCTAACACGAAAAACTAATCCTGTAAAAAGCTTCCACAATTTTCGAACACTGGCAAAGTTATACATATATTGACATCTTCAATTTTAAAAATTTTTCAACGATTTTGGATTTCATCTTCTCAATTTTGTTATAAATGCATAAAGATCCGCAGTAATAAGGTATGAAATACCAGATTGAATATCAGAAATGAAACATCGACAATTCATACAAATGTTTTATATAATATACTTCTATAATATATAACAAAATATTGAGGTTATTATAATTACACTAAAATGTCTTAGTATATGTCAGGACATATTTTATTATTTAACCAGCAAGGAGTGAAGTATCAGTGAGACTCACACTAATGCCAGCGAAGCAAAATGCAACTTTTCTAGTTTTTTATCTTTTTTTATGATACGTCTCGTTTATCTAATTAAAATGACACCGAACATGATATAGTTACGACCATACTTGTTTAATATGCGATTAAAGTTTCAGTCGTGAAAGTAGGCGGCGCAACGCGACGCGGCGAGCGGAAAAGAAAGAGAAGCAGAGTGTCGAAGCGTCGCGTGGGACGCTATCGTACATATGTAGATTGCAGTATTATAGTAATTAATATTCACATAACGGTTCTATTGTGTTGCAACATGGATTTAAAATTTAATTCTGTGGATTTAGTTGTGGCTCATTGCAAATGCAGATAATTATGATTAAATAAAAACTAAATATAGTCTCTACTATGTTGATAAGTGGATAGGAGATATTGAAAATATCCGAACGAATTTATATTACAACTCAATCACTATATTTATACTTAAGAGGAAAAAAATTGAACATATTTCAAACATAAAATTACATATAGTATAATACATACAGTTATTTTAGCTAAGAAATTATCAGTAAAGTATTTAAAATTTATAATTGCGTGACATCAGTTTAAAGAATAGAACATCGGATTAATCACTAATGGATTGTCGAAATGGAAAAGGCTTTCGGAATTGAGAGAATTTTGTTCTCTTTTACAAACGCAATCAAGAAATTGAAATTCAGTTCGTTATGATGTAAGCCACTTATATTTCCATATAATTTATTCTGTTTCTGAATATCAAATAATTTTACGAGGGCGTTCCGGATTATTTAACGTAAAACCAAGAAGTTACGTAATTTCTAGTTTAAGTTGATAACTTACCTATTTTAGTTTCAGTATTAGAATCGAGTATTGATTACGCATATAAAACCTGCATATGAGGAGTTGCCAGTCGTGTGACTCCAATATTCAACAAATATTGATCTCCGCAAACTACGTACAGTGTTAATGAATTACGATAACAAACTTTCCTTGATAGGACTCATTAAAATGTTTGCTATGTTAATAAACGTTATATCATCGCTTCTCCGGGTTATATCTCAGTAAGAATGTTTCGCTGCGAAATCAAAGTTTATCTTCTGACAGCGATGGAAGCGAAAAGCTGGATGCAATTCAGACTTCTCCAGAACTAAGAACTCAAGAATAATATGTACACAATATGTTAAGAGGAACATATTAAAAACTTCATTTATTAATTTCGCACAAATTACTTCAAATACAAATTTCAATTGTTGATACGTACGCTGTGAAAGATGTTGATTATATATTCAGAATTAAAAATCTGATGTCTCGAATTGTGTCTGAGGTTTTTACAGAAATGATACTATTGCTGCCAAGCCCACTTTTATTCAAATTGAAAATTTTTATTCATCTTTGGGAAGAAGTACAATATTGACTAGACCGCGGATCTTTATGCAAAATAAAAATATTCTGCATCGATTATGGAAACCAGTAGTTAAATAAAAATTCATTTCAGTCCTTAATAGTCTTTTTACGTTGACAATAACATAACAATATTCTTGGATTTTTTATATTTTTCACTGTTATAAATGCATAACAATCCGCAACTTATTTAAATCTTTCACTGTGGAAATTCCTATTTTTCATCTACTGAAAAATATTCTTTACTAGTTGTTTTGTAAATGTTATAACTAAATAGACTGCGGATGTCATGCATTTATGATAAGAATCACCAGATTAGGGAAATTGACTCGAATAACCAGACTGTGAATCCTTATATAAAATGCGAAACGTCTGCACTGGTTGCAAGAAACAAGAGAAGAATAAAAATTAATTTCTTTATTTCATACTTTTAGTAACTTCTAGATAATAATAAATTTATAAATTTCGAACTTCACCCACTGATTTCTCTATCAGTGCTTTCAATCCATACAGGGTAATTCAGCTAAGTGTAGCATGTAAAGTACATGTGAAATATTTGGTATATGAAAAATGGTTGGAACTAATCCAATTACAAAACTTCTTTATTTTTCATTATCTTTTTATGGGACTTTCACCAACTTATTTCTAGCATTTTTCTGATTAAAAAGACACCGGCTTCATTTGTACTCTCGGCGCGGTCGGCGCGGTAGACGCAGTCATAGAAAAATAGTGTCCCTACACGATATTTTTCCGAGGAGAACACAGCCGTTTGCAAAATAACGCGACTGTACTGTAATAGAAATGGAGCCCTCAACTGAATCACTTTGTACGTTCATAACATTTGATTAAAAATGACCGTTAACTCATCCGTCTCTCATTTCGCGAACTGAATCTGTCCCTCGGTGTCAAATTGACACATTGATAAAAAAAATCGATAAAACAACAAGTCAGACAGTTACTTTTTCGATGTTTTTTTCATTCAAATTGATGAGTTAACATTTATATCTTAGATTTTTGCAGTTACATGTTTCGCATTAAAAAAATAAAAGTCACCAAGTTTCGGACAAATTTATCTACAAGAAATAACAGAACAGTATAACTTATTTCGGGAAAACTCTGTCAAATTGACACGAGGAACGGATGAGGGTTAATTAAAAAGATAGAAGATGTCAAATACGAAATTTCGCGGGAAAGTAATCTGAACAATATGCTAGAATTAGTTGCATCAATTAGAGTAATAGACTGTACATCCTAAAGTCATATCAATAGCACTGATTTAATAGGCTTATCTGCGGAAGTCAAACGTGGATGAATCGCCACGGTCGGGCATCGAAATCTCTCATTGTTCACTTAACGTGGATAATCCGCACGTGCTGACCGAAGTATGACTTCCTGTAGAATCACAGAATTACCCAGATTACGCGGTTCATAGGAATCCGACGCATTGGAATCGAATAATCCGATGCATTCGTCTAACGTAAATCAGCATCGTGCTCTATTGATCGGGTAAACGGAAATAAGGTTCGAGCTCCCAGTCGTTAAGTAACTGGCTCACACGCTAACTAAAACGTCGAAGATTGCATCCGAAACGACGTTATGTACGAGGCTTAAGGTATTTGGCATTTGACCTGGCCATTTGTCAAATCGATTAAGAGGGTATTATTTACACACATTTTTTGAAAATTTGATATTAAAAAATGGCAAAAGTTGGAAATTTGAAATTTGACACGGCTATTATATAAGGTTTCATGAATACCGCAAAATTTTTTTCATCCCAAAATTGGTAAAATTGTTTCAACAATAAATTTGTTAGTAATAGTAGTAGCAATTGATGAGAAAAATACTATACTCGTAATAAATGAGGTTCGCAAACTTCTCTAGCCCATGTAAAATTTATATAAACATACATATTTTGTATTAAATTATAATCACAACTATAAATTATAATCACAAAATATAAATCTTGAATTTATATAGGTGCAAGAAGTTCTCAAGTTTCATTTAACTGCATAATACTGATTAACATCTTTGGTGTTCGTATTGTTCTGCACAAAAAGTATAATAATTTTTCTGTATAGCAAAAATTTATAGTAAAATCTCTACTAATTCATTATGTTTGGAGCTAATGATCATTGTTGAAGATCCAATTAGCAGACACGTAAATGCAACACAACTGTACCGCAAAAAGTATTGCGTTGAATTTCCTCTCCTGTTAATTACTGAACTTTTTTAATCGATACGACAATTTTCTAAGTGAAGAAAGCTCAAGAAACGAGATATGGTATACTTTTACGGTCCGCAAGTAAAATGACAATCATGGAAATGGAAATCAATATCGTCCCCCGCGAGACAGAGGCGGAAGTGTGACGAAAGAGCTGGAACAGGTGTCAAAAACTGGAAAGTCGAACTGTTTCTAACAGTTCGGTGAACCTTGCCAAATGGATATAAACAAGAAAATCATATTTCAAGAATTATACAAAACACTTTTCTGTATTATAAAAAAATTCTAAGAACTTCTTCATCATTAATTTACAATAAATACAATTTTATTTTGCTACACTTTTCTGGGACACTCTGTATATAGTGGGTGATCAACTTATTGAAGCCACTTGCACAAATTGACGTGTCTGCATTAAAGCAACCAATGTTTCAATAAATAAACTCTAGCTACATCGAATATTGTTCATCTTTTATGTATACATTCACGTTAACAAATTGAAAATATACCTGCTATAATTGTCTTCTATATTGGAAATAAATATACTTTTCACACTGTCGGTTCGAATAATCTGATCACTGTATAAATGTTTATAATTAAATTCTGCACTTTATTCTAAATGGATTTTTCAAATGTTTATCACTTTATTTTTCATATATTTGTGTTTCAGGTGGGTACAATTCAATCTACTAACGAATGACAAGCATGCAAGTAAAAACAATTTAATGGAAGCTAAAAATGGCGTCATAATTGAGGTATCGTTACAGAAAGACATGATCCAGTAGAAATTAGGAAAAAAAATACAAATTGACATAGCCCTAATTGAACTGGCACATGGATCTGATTTATCGATCATAGTTAGCTAATACGACCAATAACATTGCGAATATTTCTTTTCTTTCAATCTATATATTGATACAATTAAGAAGCAACTTCTATTAGTTTATATTAAAACCGGAAGCTATTTCCTGTTCGCTCTGGCAGGTGTTAAAGTGTTCCAAAATATAATTTACTTTAGCTAATACGACCAATAACATTGCAAATATTTGATTCTTTCAAACTACACAATGATACAATTTAGAAACCACTTCTATTAGTTTATATTAAAACCAGACACTATTTCCCGTTCGTTCTGACAGGAGTTAAAGGAGTTAAAGGAGTTAAATATTCACAATAATATTGTGAATATTTCTTTTTTTCGAACTACATAATGAACCAATTTAGAAACTTCTGTTAGTTTATATTAAAACCAGAAACTATTTCCTGTTCGTTCTGACAGGTTTTGAAGTGCTCTAAAATATAATTTACTTTAGCTAATACGACTAATAACATTGCAAATATTTATTTTTTCAAACTACATAATGAACCAATTTAGAAACCACTTCTGTTAGTTTATATTAAAACCAGAAACTATTTCCCGTTCGTTCTGACAGATGTTAAAGTGCTCTGAAATAAAATTTACTGAAACTGATTTTCAGAAGTGTGTCCCAGAATTGATGTTACAACCGTGGAGGGGATGGTTCTACATGAGAAGATAAGTTGAAAATACGGAATCAATTTTTTTCGCTTGAGATTTTGTTTCCACGAAAATCGACTTTGAAGATCCGTCAAGTTCGCGTGGCTAGCATTTGTAAGAAGTAGAATCAGTAGGTCATGATCAGACACGTCAGACGATTCGTATTCAATAGCCCGCGTGTTCCCCGAATTTTCAAACTCGATTTTCTCGAATACAAGGTGTCGAAGAAAAATTTATTCCACATTTTCGACTTATTTTCTTTGTTGTTAGCATCAATAGCTGTACCATCAATACCGGGACATACTGTATGGGACATACTTGTTTTGTAAGCAATTAGAAACATTGGTTTACTAAATGATCTGTAAACAAGGTTTTCCAAAATTACAATCTACGAGGTTGCATGCAAAAATAAAAAAAGGATTTTTTAAAACTTTTTTATTTGGGCCCTTAATGAGAATTTAAAATATACGTTTTGTAGATCTATGTTAGTTATACACATGCTGAAAATTTCATCAATATCGATTAACATACCTAAGGGCTACAAGTGGTTAAATGTGGTGAAAATCATAGTTTTTCTCGACTTTTGGTCAGTTTCAGCTTAAAACCCACAGATTCTTACATCTTTCGATGCGTGTCGTTTTTTTCTATGTCAACCGATTTCGACAAAACGCATATTTTAATAGGGCTCTAATAAAAAAGTTATGAATGGTGCCTCTTTTACTTTCTCATACTTCTTTCTCATAATTCTTAGCAATTGCAATATTTTCAAAATCTTCTTTGCATGTCATTTGGTAAGTCAATTCTTCTAATTGCTCAGAAAAAGTCAGGTCGTTTGGTCCGATCATAAAAAAGTTATGCTGTTTTAAAGTGCGTGCAACATAATAGCCCACATAGTTCACAAACCGGAACTAATAGATGGGCCATAGACTGAAAACCTATCCATATAGGATTACAACAAATTAGATTTAAATTGTTTAACGAGATTCATATGACACGTGCTGCTTAAATGATCAATTGCTAGCCATCCTTTAGCTGTCATCCGAATATTCTTCAATGTGTTTTGTGTAACGATAGTTATGTTGCACGTTGTAGCCGTTCCTTTGAAGAATATTGCAACAGTGGTTACCGTCAGACTGCTTTAAAGGATAGCTGGAATTCAGGTTGACAGGTTCAAAGCCGCGTTGGTCAGTACTGACCGACACTGACAATGTGATTTTCGTTTACACACCGTCGTAAGTGGAATTACCATACCGTGCAATAATACGCACCGACAGCGCTATGATCATCAGCGAAAATAAAGAGGACGAGATACAATATTAAATGTACTCGTCAATAAACTGTGGATCTCAATAATAAAAATGGTTTGCGTTCATTGCTAGAAACAGAAGCCTAATAGAAATTTCTTTGTCTCCCTACTGATTTCAATAAGCTGAAAATAATGTATTGATGTATAGTATAATATAGTACAGTAATACTAAATATAAAATTAGTGCTTTTTAATATTAGTAATAATGAACATTAAATAATAAAATTGGTGATTTTTA
Organism: Lasioglossum marginatum; assembly: GCA_028455795.1. Taxonomy (NCBI): domain Eukaryota; kingdom Metazoa; phylum Arthropoda; class Insecta; order Hymenoptera; family Halictidae; genus Lasioglossum; species Lasioglossum marginatum. The sequence continues at coordinate 1,074,131 of CM052257.1, read as the reverse complement.
ATATTATCAATAATAAATATACAATAATCAAATTAGTGATCCTTAATATCAGTAATAATTAGATTGCGGATGTTTATGCAATTCGCAATTTTTGTAGACAAATTTTAAGAGAGTGGTACCAAATAAAATTATATTTTCATTGGTAATAGCATTTGTACATCCAAAATAAATAAAAATACTCCAGCATTTTTTTGGAAATTTTTATAAGCCATAAATACATAAAGATTCGCAGTCTAGTAATAATAAAATTAGTGATCCTTAATATTTGTAATAATAAAATTAGTGCTCCTTAATATTAATAATATTAAGGTCCTTAATATTATATTATATTTATATTATAATAATAATATTAAGATCCTTAATATTAATAATAATGAAATTAGTGATACTTAACATGATATAATCAGTTTCTTTTAATAAGTATATTGCTTGAAGTTGAAACTATTCTTTTTTGTCGTAACTGCATATAATCTGCAGTCAATTAATCAATAACAAGCAATTATGTTTCTGTATAGAAAAATATTATGTCGTCTAGCAACGAATGGTTCGACGAAATGAATCCTGACCAGAATGATATTTAGTTTTAGTATAATGCTCTAAGTGGGTGTGCATGTAACAATATTTCTGTACTTTAAGAATAAGAAAAGTACGGTTATAAATATACAGTTATAAACTTTTATATGTGAAATTTGATATGTATTTAACATATATTAAATTTAATATATATGTATATAGATTATACGCTTATGATTATAAATTGTCACTACAATTTGGAGAGAGTATTAGAAACTGTGTAAATCTAGGTCGACGCAGTTGCTAAAAATACGTTTTGTATAAGAATTAATTACAAACTACACAATTCACTATGTACGTAGAATACGTACTACAAAATGTGTGGTTTCTTTAATACACTCCCAGAAACAGTCGAATTTATCAGGCATCCAATCTTTCTGTCGCAAACAGCAAGAAACTTGCGTACTTACTTTGCCCCGTTAACCGCCATTCTTATTGTATGCTTCAACTCTCGTGATTCATGGAGATTTTAAGTAACATGACAAGAGAAAATTCAAGCAACATTTTACTTTAATTGTAGCGTCAAACTCGCGGCATTCACGGAATCGCGCGGGAAAGTTTGCTTCCCGTACACGTCGCGTCGCACGTCATGTACCTAAGTCACAAATTATTCATACCAATTAGAAATTGGACCACAACGAACTGACATGCGAGAAGTGTAAAACGAGTATGGCACGTGCTGTTCGTTCGGCTGACACGATCATTAATAACTCTAATCAACATAAGTTTAGCTGCATTTTCCAGACACTCGAAATTAATCAAACTTTCATGCGTCTGAATTCGCGATGTAACGTTGGCAAACCTCAAACGCCTCCGTTCCCGTACTTATTTAGAACACGCTTATACAGGGTGTAACACTTATGTGTGGTCCCCAGAATAGCTTCTTTAATTTTCACAAAGTACAGTAAAGTCGCGATATTTTTCCAACGGCTGTGTTCATCCACGTTTGACTGCCGCAGATAAGCCTATTAAATCGATGCTATTGATATGACTCTAGGATGTACAGTCTATTGATGCAACTAATTCTCGCAAAATTTCGTATTTGACTTCTTCTATCTTTTTAATTAACCGTCATCCGTCCCTCGTATCGATTTGACACAGTTTTCCCGAAATAAGTTATACTATTAGTTGTTATATTGAATTCGTGTTGGTACTTAACAATTTGTAGACACAACTTTTTATTACACTGAAAATATATTTAAAATCTGATACACACAACACTTTGTAGAAGAGAAATGATGTGTACAATCGAGAAAGATAAAATTCAGTTTAAAATGCATTTCGCACAGAATCTAACGATGAAATTTGGAAACGGTCCGACCGGAAAATTTATTGCAGCTTTCTGTTAACAATAAAATTGCTACGACGACAGTGTTATTGGCGAGCGCTTCGATGCAAAAATCGCTCAACATACACGAGAGAATCGATTAACGACGGAACAGCCGTTGCAATTCAATCAAGGAATAAATTATTTATAAATCCATGATTCAACTATCCCGCGAGCGATAGAATCGCTCGAGGAAATCGATGTTATGAATGGTAAAGTAAACTGTCGAGTTCTTGTACAAATTAATTAGAAATTTTTCTAGGAGTTAAAACGACATCGGCGCGCAGCAGAGAAGCTCGCAACTACGACGGGCAATTAAAGACCTACTATTTCGAAGGGAAATGGCCGTTGTTCAAATTACGTCACCGAACTTTTAAAGAAGCTTGGGGCGCAGCCATAAACTTGGTCAATTAGAAACGGAATATGATATTTCACTACTAATTTGATTCCATCGGAGTTGCCTCGTTAACGCGCTACTGATTTGCTGAATTACTGCATGACTGAGGTACACAACTCACGCCCGCGAGTCCCTTCTCTCTAAACTGAGGTAACGCAATTAACCAGCTTTTGACGAGATGAGATGATGTTTCGTTATAAGTCACGACTCTTTGACGACTTGATTACGGAGCAAATAGGAGGAATAAAATCTCTCCGGATCTAAAACTCTGTCTACTTATCAAGGTAATATAATTATTAAAAAAATGATCGTTTTGGAAATATTTAAGAATTCACTCATTTCCGACCGGAATTTCTTCTCTTCGTTTAAACCTGTTCTTTTTTGTGGTTGTTCTAATAAATTGTGATTTCATTTTTCAGTAATATTTATTGATATATTATTGATACTTGATTACGGAGCAAATATAGGAGGAATAAAATCTCTTCGGATCTAAAAAACTCTGTCTACTTATCAAAGTAATATAATCATTTTAAAAAATTGTTCTGGAAATGTTCTAGAATTCACTCATTTCCGACCGGAATTTCTTCTCTTCGTTTAAACCTGTTCTTTTTTGTTTTAATAAATTATGATTTCATTTTTCAATAATATTTATGGATTATTGATATATTATTGATACTTGATTACGGAGCAAATATAGGAGGAATAAAATCTCTCCGGATCTAAAACTCTGTCTATTTATAATCATTTTAAAAAATTGTTCTGGAAATGTTCTAGAATTCACTCATTTCCGACCGGAATTTCTTCTCTTCATTTAAGCCTGTTCTTTTTTGTGGTTGTTTCAATAAATTATGATTTCATTTTTCGATAATATTTATGGATTATTGATATATTATTGATACTTGATTACGGGGCAAATAGAAGGAATAATAACTTTCCTGATCTAAAACTCTGTCTACTTATCAAAGTAATATAATTATTAAAAAAATGATCGTTCTGGAAATATTTAAGAATTCACTCATTTCCGACCGGAATTTCTTCCCTTCATTTAAGCCTGTTCTTTTTTGTGGTTGTTTCAATAAATTATGATTTCATTTTTCAATAATATTTATGGATTATTGATATATATTATTGATACTTGATTACGGAGCAATCGCAAGCAAATTTCGATAAATGTAGACCTCTTCAAATTACTCTTCTTCAAGTAAAAAATGTAGTATCAAAACCAAGAATATTAATATACAAAACCTACTGCAACGTGCACCATTCACAGTGAAAATTATTATCTCTTCCGTAGTAGAGGAGCTCCAACTTGTTTAAAAGTCGAATTAGAACTGAATGGCGGTTTAATTACGTCCACTTATTCATAAAGTTTTCAATTCTAATAAGACTACAGAAGCGCATGCACAGAACGCCGTATAATACGGCAGAGCAGTAGCTTCCTTATTTTTCTGTTGGAGACAAAGGAATGTGAGGATACAGTTTTCTTTCGACTCAAGGACCACGTTTAAGACCCTTGAGCCGTGACGGACGCCCGTTGTTATCCTTCAGGAAACTTCCGCGTTTATAGCACGCCAATCTACTATACAAATTGAAAATCTAAGAATTTAGCCGCGGCACAAGTTTGACGACTTACGGCGGATTAAGGCAGCTTTGAAATTCGGCAAAAGTTGGCCGGACCATAAACCGGACTCGCTACGTGCCTCGGAAAGTGACACTCCATGCAGAAAGTGACTTGATTAAAACGGTGAACGCGATTGTTGCTAAAATGAGTTGAGTGCGCACTGCAAACAGAAAATAGCATTATAATATCATAGAATATTATTTATGAAAGTATTATAGAGTAATATTTATTAAAGTATTATTCAATAGTATTATTTATTAAAGTATTATTCAATAGTATTATTTATTAAAGTATTATAGATAATATTTATTAAAGTATTATTCAATAGTATTATTTATTAAAGTATTATAGAATAATATTTATTAAAGTATTATTCAATAGTATTATTTATTAAAGTATTATAGAGTAATATTTATTAAAGTATTATTCAATAGTATTATTTATTGAAGTATTATATAGCATTATTTATTAAAGTATATAGTTTTCTTTATTAAAGTATTTTATTAAATAGTATTATTTGTTAAAGTATTAAAAAATATTATTATTTATTAAAATTGATCAAAGAAGAGGTATTAGTATCAATCTTTATGCCAATACACCCTAGTACACAATTTCAATTTGTCTCTCTAAAATTTTTGACGTCTTCATTTTTTTGAGTTATTTTTAAATATAACCGCTCGCATTTTATTTTCAAATAGGGCACGAACTTTTGCAATCATCTAATAGATATTATCATTACCCTTGTTAGAAAATGTTTATTGTTGATTGAAGTGACGCAGTTCCATTTCCGTAGCGACCATGAAACCAGCAATTTAATGGAAGAATTCGCGAATTCTTATTGGAAAAATAGAATTTACCATTTCCCTTGTTAGAAAATGTTTATTGTTGATTCATTCTTAGATGTAATTGCTTGACGATTTACTGTGAAGTGGCGTAGCGACCAAGAAACCAGCAATTTAATGGAGCAATTTGTGAATTCTTATTGGAAAAATAGTTTATATGATTTGAAAAGTTAGTAACTCGTCGAGCATGGATCGAACTCGGAGCCATTCGACCCAATTAAGTGGCCAATTATCAAATTGCCATCGACTAAGGAGCCTCGTAATGGTAACAGATTACGGCCACACTGTCCCGATAACTGGGAAGTATACTATAACGCGGGTCAAAAGTGGTACAGATGTTCAATTGCACTTTTAAAACTAATTAAAAGCAGTTCCCAGAGAAACGACTGTTATCGGAGAATTCTAGCTGTATGGAGTGCGGTTGCAAAAGTGTAACCGGCCATTGATACGTCGATGTGTACGTACATATGTCGCACTCCCATTCAATTTCGTCGGTGTTCTGTTAATTTATTTCAAACGAAGTTACCGAGCATCCCACTTCGTTCATGAGGAACCAGATAAATACGACAGATTTGCGTTAATTATAGGACAAAGAAAATGTTTGTGTATTGCATAATAATATCAGTTGATTTAATAAATAATGGCAGTTATGCACGGTCATTAATCATCCAGTCGCCAATTCGGGAAATGTAGATGAGACATCTATAATTAAATCATGATAGCGTAGAATCATTATCAGTCACAAGAACGACTCGCAATAGCTGAAAAACGTATTTAATAAAGAGAATTATTATGTGCACAAATAAGTCAGCAGTAATTTTTCCCATTTCATTTCTGAGATGAAATAATATATATAGAAACAAGAATGCACGAAAAATTTATGTACTGCATAATAATATCAGTTGATTTAATAAATAATGCCAGTTATGCACGGTCATTAATCATTCAGTAGCTAATTCGGGAAATGTGGGTAGGACACCTATAATTAAATCATGATTGCAGAGAACCATTATCAGTTCACAATAACTGAAAAACGTATTAAATAAAGGGAATTATGAGCACAAATAAATAAACAGTTTACAATAATTAAATCGCATTGATGTAATAATTTTTCCAAGGTGAAATAACTGTGATGCATCGATGGTATTGCTTATATCTGTACAACTTATTTAAATCTTCTACTGTGGAAATTCCTATTTTTTATCTGCTGAAAAATTTTGTTTACCAGCAACTTCTTTGCTAGTTGTTTTGTAAATGTTATAACTAAATAGACTGTGGATGTTATGCATTTATGACCAGAATCACCAGATCAGGGTAATTGACTCGAATTGAGGGGAATGCAGATACCCCCTCTCTGCCAGTACTGGATTAGTCACGTGACATTGTAACACATGTACGACAAAGACGGAACGCGTCACGTGACCGGGCCGTGGCGGAAGCGTGGGGGAGTAGCGTCATAGAAGGGGAAGGTAGAGTGGGGACACAAGTCTCAACCCTCTGCACTCCTTTATCGAGTGCGACTCGACTTCAGCGAAAGAAAAATATAAATAAAACGGGTTTTTAACACTAGGTTTACGGAGCTCTAGAAATAACCATTTCACATTATTGTATAAACATAACAAGAATGTGTCTATCCAAATTTTTGGCCATTTCTCCAATAATATATTCCAAAAGAAATAAATTTGGTAAATAATTCCTCAGGGAAACATCTTTACAATCTCAATAATCGCACATTAAGAATATTAGAAGCCGTCATTTTGACGGGTCCCGTAAACCTAGTGTTAAAACCAAGTGTAAGTTCCCCAAATATAAATTACAACAAATATTGAGAGCTATATTTAATATAATTAGAAAATAAAATTGTTTAAAATAAGTAGCAGTCAAGGAACTGTCCTCCGAAGAAAATTTCAAATAGAACACTAAAAATAGTAGTGAGTTGTTGGCAACGAAATTGAAAAATAATCGGAGTGCAAAGGGTTAATCGGGCGACTCTGTTTATGATAAAAGTGAAAATATAAAACGTTAAAACCATTAGAAGAATTTAAAGATATTGATAATAATAATGTATCCAAATTATTAGAGGTGGAAACTGATTTTTATCTGTCTCCTGTTTCATGTAATTGAATTTAGTTATAACTAGACTGCGGATCTTTATGCAAAATAAAAATATTCTGCATCGATTGTGGGAAGCGGGAATGAAATAAAAATTGGTTTCATCCCGTAGCGACTATGTTACGTTAAAAACAACATGACAATATTCTTGAATTTTTCTGATCTATTACACTGTTTTATATTTCACTCAACTAATCTCTTCATAAATGCATAAAGATCCGCGGTCTAGTTATAACTAACGGCGAAAAATTCGCTGAGCTTTCACAATATTACAAAAAATGTGGCAGTTGACGTATTAATTTGTTTACGAAGTGTAATAAATTGAAACGCGAATAAACATTAAGCCACTTAGGACTTGTATGCAGGATGTACGCTAAATGCAAATAAATTGATGTTCCGGTGTTTTTTTCGTGTGCAGCGTGACGAAACAGATTATTCTTCTGCCTACAAATACAGACAGATCTACAGTGAATATTAAACTTCATCCGTTACGTGTTTACTCCTCCGTCATGTTCCCTCTGTATCTGTTTTTAGTGAAATTTGTCGGGGAACGGCTAAATTCATTTCGAACGGCGTGGTTTTAAAATCATCGAGCTTGTTTTCCCATCCCCTCTGTCGCATGGAAATTTTTGCAAATGAGATTGAACGCAGGCAGTCGAATTTAAAATACAGGACGGACGCAGTTTGTCAGGGTTTTAACGAACCAATGTTCATTGAACGGCCTTGCAAGCAAGCCAATTTTATTATATTTCGGTGAAACACACTTGACGTGCATTTTAGTACACTGCATTTCAGTTTTTAATTTCAAGCTGGATTTATTCGTGCCGTTAATCGTGCTTTTAATTAGAAAACAAAATAAACCTAATACCTTAACCTAAACCTTAGATGATTTTGACTTTCACCTCAATCGAGGGTGAAAGTTCTTGTTTTGCATAAAAATTCGCTGTCTATTGATCGAAACAATCTTCAACGTTTCTCGTGTTGAAATATAACATGAAAGTTTGAAACCTTTTCAGATAATACCTAAATACTACAACCATTATTTGAGTATGGTTTTAAAAATAAGATGTATTTTTATACGATTTATAATTGCTTGTAGCGGTACATACTAAAATATATGTCTCTCTAAAAATGAGAAATGAACGATGAAAGGTATTTCGAAGATAGGGCAATTTGAACTTCGTGTAGGTGGTAATGGATGACGAATATGACCGACTTAAACAACGTTATAGCCGAGCAGCACTTTGTAGGCTATTTATATCTGTCAGGGGGTAAGGAAGACCTATATTACATCTCCTTTTACTCTTTCTAACCTATTTGTGCTTATAAGCGGATTAATCTGTATCTGCACACATTGCTGCCATTACAAAAGACATGTATGTACACATACACACAGCCCACGAATTTCTGTACTAACATGCTGTTACTAAACTGTGTTACTAAAATATTCTGTACTGGCATGCTGTTACTGAACTGTGAGCTTTAGGCATTCATGGCAAAAATGGATGAATGATAAACAAAACTATAAATATATTAGAAGAATTTGAAAATGTTGTTTATTACTAGATTGACAATGAGACAATTGTATGTGAACGACTGTGAAAATATTCCAAGAACTTAAAACTACTGTTTTATTATATTAGACTTCATAAAATAATTAAGCAAAGAAAAAACAATTATATAGTTCCTGTATGTTGTAACGAATGCAGACAATTTTTATTCTACATATACATCCGCAGTCTATTTATCAAAACTATTGGAAGATGAAGTACACTCCCATCTAGCTTCTATTTTTTATGATCGACTTAAAAAATTTTTGTTTTGCATAGAAATCCACGATCAAGCTATCACATAACTATAAAATAATCTTTATAATGAGTGCAATGCCTTATACTTGTAAAGTACTAATTTTTTAATGAAGATAAATTTTTAATAATTATTATATAGTAGCTTTACATCTTCTTTATGGTTAAATAAAGAGAAGTGACGAAATATCGTTCATAATTATTATGACATCAAATATTCAAAAGATAAAGCATTATGCTTTATTTATTTAGGAACGCAACTAAAAATAAAGACACTGAGGGATCAAATGTTTATGAGTTACTAAACCCCGTTCAATATTCATAAAGTGTTTAAAAAATTCTATTATTTTATTACCGAATCGATATTCACGGCGTTATTATGCTACTTACACAGCTGCACGTCACTTTGATCGGTGCGGGCATGGAATATCAATAGCGTGCAACATAGTTATTGGAATACCTTTCCAATACCAATAAACAGAAGAGTAGAATTCCTTTAACAGAACAGACACGTATCACTTCGGCACTCGATCACTGCGCGCTCTGTGCAGTATCATTTTGTGAAAAACTAGGAATGGGTTTTATGCCTGATAAGAAATTCTTGAACTGACCTTTCTCGCATCAAAATTGGAAAATCTCGTTTTTAAATTTTGTACAGGGTCTTTCAAAATTATGAGTGTGATTCCAATACCAAAGTTCCTATTCAAATATATATATATGTATATAAATATACAGTGAACCACGGTAATATTCGGACTCTTAAAAGAACAATAGCTTTTTTATATCAGATCATACAACCTGGATTTTTTTGAGAAGTTGGAACAATTAATTTACTTCATGACATAAAAAAGGAATTTTGAAAAAATTGCAATTGGTCGGAATTACAAAGAAAATAATAAAAACTGTTGTTTATAACTTTCTTGTGCAAGCCAATATTGAAAATTTAAAAACTACGTATTGTAAACCTGTGTCAATCATACATATTCTGAAAATTTCATCAAAATCGGTACATGCGTCAAAAAACTACAGGCACTGCAAGATCCAAGATCCTTAGATTTATTTCAGTTATACACGTAGGCTGAAAATCATGAAAAACTGCAATTTTCACCGTCTTTAAAAATTTGTAGCTTATTGCAACGTTGACCGATTTTGATGAAATTTTCAGAATATGTATAAGTCACAGAGATCTACAGAAGATACTTAAAAAATTTTTAATATAGGCCCCCATGAAAAAGTTGTAAGTTTCTAGTATTTTCTCTGTAATTCCTACCAATTACAATTTTTTTTTAAATTTTTCTTTCACGGCTTGCAGAAAGCTAATTGCTCCAACTTCTCAAAAAATATCCAAGACGCATGATCTGATATTAAAAATGTTATCGTCCTTTTAAAAGTGTCCGAATATTACTGTGGTTCACTGTACAGTTAGATAGTAAAACCTGTCGTTTTCCTACCCACACATGGTTAGTCAGAATTTTGTTAATAAAGTTTATGTGAATAAATAGAATAGTGGTCATAAAACAGATTCAAGGGTTTGTCATGATACAAATAAATAAAAACTCCATAGTCTACTTACCAGCATGGCTCCCCATCTAATTTCACGCAAGATCAAAGAAACATTTAAAGACGAGGCTGATCTAGAACAGCAAAGTGTACAGAATTGTGTTAATATACAGTTTTGTAACAAATATTTTATTCACACGCAAACACAATGCAAAATTCGATACACTCATCATCACATCCAACGTAATTATCATGTCGACGAACTGGGATAGCAGTACTTGAAGAAAAACTAAAGCCGTGTACGTTGCTGCTCTGTACAAACTGCTTCACCTTGATGATAGCTCTGCAATTATTAACAGAGTACTGAGCTGTTAATTGCCATCGTGCGCCCCGGCGTAGTTATCTGGGCCATCTGCTAGGGTCGTACGGTTGGCCGATGGTATCACATAAAAACAGTATCATTTCATCAAGTCTACAAATGAAATTAGCTGGTCTCGAACCCGATTCATTTGTTCCTCAGTCATTCAAAGACAGAATTATTAACCCTTTGCACTCGGAGCTATTTTAATTCGAAAATTAAACATTTCTTCTGACCTAGAATAATTCCGTTCTATATAATTTTTTCATTTTATGGATATGGAATTGATATAACACCTCATACAATACTTAAATGTTTAGTAATTGATTAAATACCAACATCTTTAATAATCTGAACAATATTTTGAATAATAGTAAATCTTTAGTGGCGACTCTGAGTCATCACTCGAGTGCTAAAGTTTTGAAGTCTTGCAAGTCTTGAAAGTCTTGAAAGTCTTGAAAGTCTTGAAAGTCTTGAAAGTCTTGAAAGTCTTGCAAGTCTTGCAAGTTGCAACGAATAATTTAACCGAAAATATTAAGAAATATTGAGAAATATAAATTTTCTTTTCTCTTCTACATTTTTCTTGATAAAGACGTTTTGATCACTATAACTGTAAAGAGAATGATACCGTGTTTTAGCGAAAAACATGGGCCAATCAGAGTTTCCTCTCTTGTTCACTGCATCACGTGTTTTTCGTTAATAACTCCTTAACAAAGCCGAGGTAGACATTTTTGCAAGGTAAATGTCATATCAAATGACCTCGGGAACCGCCCCTTTCAAGAAACTCGAACATTTTTGGAACACCCTGTAGATCATATAGAAAATTCAATTTGTTTCATCTACAAAAAATAATATGATACTGTTTTAGTTAACCACCAAACTAATTTTTTGAAGCAGTTGAGGATGAAAATATTTCTTGGCTGTTATGAAACCTTTCCTTGCATTGCACCCCGCAAATGATTGCACGTAGATCAGATCAAAATGTATAAATATACAATAAAGTTTATTGCTTATTGAAAAAGCAGAATTTTCTTGGCTTTTCAAAATGTCCAGAACATTTTCAACTTAAAAAGCTAATAATATCCACGGAACCATTTATAGTAGGAAACGCAAACGTGAGCCAAAGGCGATTTACGTTTTCATAGAGTTTAAAAATTTCAATCTGGCGGAAGCACTCTCGTCACGTTTAAGAGGGGTTCCAAACCTTCATTAAAAGTGCAAATCACTGGTGCTTCTCCCGAAAAATCCTAGCGAGTGAATGACCAAAATCTCACCGGCTCATCGGATGATAAATGTTCGTAAGCGGGTTTAAAAACTTTACAAACTGCAGCCAACATGGGCGTTCTTTAAATTCTTCCCATCAGGTCGATGTTGAATCGACGCGCTCGCTCGCTCGGATTAAAACTTTCGCAACTCCTATAATTCCGAAAATATTTCGAAAATTCATCACGCTCAAGGAGGTCGTGAAAAATTGAATATTACAGAAAATTGGCTTCTTTCGGGCCGCAAAAAGAAACCGGATGCCAGAATCGGTTCTCGGCAAGGCCATTTCATTATTTGTTCCTAGCAGAATCAGATGCCGGGCGTACGATTAAATCGTAAACCAGCTAATGCCGTCGTAGTTAGCATTCGCCGGTAATTCAACGATTCGAGTCCGACGTTCCGCTGCTGTGCGATATTCGTTCTTGGCGGGTGGCCAACGAACGTCGTATCCGAAGCAAATGGCCACCACGAAGGCAAGTTCACGTGCCATTCTGGACAGATGTCAGGATGTATGTAATCATGAGCGGAATATATGGTATGTCCCAAGGAATCCGATTGTATCGATAACATTGCAACTCGTTTCCTCTACTTCGCGAACACCACCGTTCGCAAAATTCATTTACGACGAACACGATAGTGATGGGCATGATCCTTTCCAATTAGTATCCATTCCTATTTGCAAAATATTATTCGTCTGCTCTTTACTTTACCGGACTCAGAATTTTCGCCTTTTTTCTATAAATTAATATTTTATGTTTATACGAAACACACGTCACTAATGCTTTGACATAGAACATCGGTTAAATTGCATTGTTTCTTCGAGCCTTTCGAATTTATTTTCACGACTTTTTTTCTGGTAAATACATAAATCCTATACTATAGAGCTCAATTAATGTATGAACTCAATTTTTTTGAAATTGTGACATGCGGCGTTTTTCCTTACAACCACAGATATATCGACTACAACAAAATAGAATTTTTTTTATTTAAAGGACATTGATAACGTACATATTTGTTAGACTCTGTTCAGAATCTTCATCACGAAGCTTGTCGCACCTCTAACGGCAATTTCAAGGCAATGAAATTGTCAATGCTTTTCTGCTTCCCAAATGTTTTAAAATTTGTAATAGTCAAATAATAGTAGAAGAGCATGACAGGTACAAGCCATAATCTGATGGGGCAAGATCTATTGAATAAGCTGCACGTGAGAGAAGCTCGAGAACATAATGACATACAAATCATTCCTGCGGCTTCGTCAGCATGTTTCCTCGATTGAAGTGTGAAAAGTAGAATCGTCTATTACGATATTTGTCATCTGTTTTATCAAGTTACACAATCCTTTATAAATGATAAGGTTTGTATGTTGATATTCTAAAATGTCTGGAAAATATTTGAATTTAAAATGGTAGGTTAAATTGATTCAATAAATGAATAGATATGAAAAATCTGTGATTGTTCCAAAATAGCTGTTACTAGTAATAATAAATATGTTTGTATTTTTGGATTCGTCAGAGGTTCCGAATTTTACACATTTATAAATAAATTTAAAAAGCTACATCCATTTAAAATGTCACTTTTCATTGTTATTTGCAGTTTTCAATTTAAAATAAACCGAAACAGTAATCAATTCGATTAAATGCTTTGGATATTTGTATGTGCTTGTTTATTCAATCTTCTTTTCAGTTAACCAGATATATCAATATTACATATTGCTCGATATTCAAAACATTATACCAAAATCTACTTTTATAAAAGTAATATTTTTTTTATATTTAATTAATATTATAAATTAATTATTTACTATTCATTCAAGTATATTATATGTCAATTTATAAACTTCTCTTAATCGTACAAAATAAATTTCATAAAACTGTATAGTTTACTTTTCAGGCAATAAATTTAATAAACAAGGTGGTATATATAAATCTTCTAGCAGTAAACAAACCGTAACTTGATGCAAAATCAATCTTATTGGCCATCTGAACGTCTCTCCGTAAGGTAATGTAAATAAAATGTTGCTTCCATGGTAAATGTATTTACAATTTGTTTTCAATGCTAATGTACGAATTGCTTTATCGGTCGCAATCAAGCTGTAATCAATTTATTTATTCTTTTTCTCGTATTTCTGTTTGGTTGCTTTTCCTCTCTCTTTGCAACCTCATTCACTCTCAGAAAGACGACAAGACGAAAGGAAAGGAGCACTTCGTTCTGAAGCTGCTGCAGAACTCATCAGTAAGGCAATTTAGGAGATTCTGCTTTAGACACGGAGTTATTCAATGATCAGTGAAAGAATCAATAAATAGCAGACCAGGTAGCGGTACTGCAATAATAATATACTGCAAACGAAAAATGTATTTCTATGGCAGTAAAGTAATCCAATAAATATTTAAAAGCCCTCAGAATTTCCAAGTGTAGTTTTAAATAACACACTTTCATTACTCATTTTTGCAATTTATGGTATCAAATTGATAGAATAATACAAAATCAATGTAACCACAAAATGAATAGTCTAAATAAAAATGAAATTGTTTCTCTCTGTATGAAACTAATATTATTCACTCAGAAAATGAATTAAATTTTTGTTACTGTACCAAAGATTTTAGTACATGACGTTCATGAAAAATTATAAAATTTTAATTCCATCAATCTTCAAATTTGTTGGTTCGGAGTAGTTACACGGAAATAGAGTGCAAAATTTTGACATTTACAGATCCGAATGCTATTGAAAAGTCGTCATTGGCAAAAGGTATAATGGCGGACAAAAGAGAATTCACAATTGGAATTTCTTAGCGCTAGGCAGTTTTTAAAATGTTGATAACATTAATCCTCTGCACTCAGAGCTATTTTAACTCGACAATTAAATATTTCTCCCGACCTAGAATAATTCCGTTCTATATTATTTTTTTCATTGGATGGATATGAAATTGATATAGTACCTCATACAATACTTAACCCTTTGCACTCGGTTGTCCCCTCTGAGGCACCACTAAAAATTGCGGTACCATTATTCAAAATATTGTTTACATTATTAAATATATCGATATCTAATCAATTACTAGATAGATAATCAATTACTTAGATATTGTATGTACCAATTTCATATGCATAAAATTTCAAAAATCATAGGGAATGGAAATATTCTAGATCGGAAGAAATGTTTAATTTTCCAGTTAAAATAGTTCCGAGTGCAAAGGGTTAAATGTTTAATCTATTCTGAGGCACCCTCACCACTAGACTGCGGATGTTTATGCATTTTCCAATTTTTGTCGACAAATTTTAAAAAACCGGAATGAAATAAAATTTCATTTTTAATGGAAACAGCTTTTGTAGATCCAAAACAAATAGAAATTGTAGAAAATTCTGTCGAATTTTATATTTTATTCTTTTCTAAAGATTTCTATCAGCCATAAATGCATTAACTCATCACACTGTACAACTGACGAACTTCTCCGCCGGGAGCCAGATAACCCCCAGCAACGGTTCTCCCACTATGAAAGAGAGGAGTTCTCCCACTTCCGACCTAACTCGTGTGCCAGGGTGATGGGCAATGATACTCCTCCACCTCCGTTCAGCCGCCAAATAGAGGGGGCTATTCTTCTTTGCCTAAGCTGGAGAGGAAAGTGGGGATAGGAACCACAACTGGCCAGAATCGCCAGTCCCCGCTCTACCTTTCCCTTCTACGACACCATTCCTCATGCTACCGCCTATGTTTTCGTTATGAATGATATGCCTTTCTTTTAACACTAGGTTTACGGAGCTCTAGAAATAACTATTTCACATTATTGTATAAACATAACAAGAATGTGTCTATCCAAATTTTTGGCCATTTCTCCAATAATGTATTTCAAAAGAAATAAATTTGGTAAATAATTCCTCAGGAAAACATCTTTACAATCTCAATAATCGCACATTAAGAATATTAGAAGCCGTCCCGTAAACCTAGTGTTAAAATCAAATAGAATTCTATCCTCTTCCATAACCAATATTTAATAACACGGTCCAACAAATCTCAACTTTTTTTTGACGTTTCAATTCTCACTAAGCGATTTTTATAGAGTTTTCCTTCTAGAGTATGTATTAGTATTGGATATCACTGGATTCGGGAAAGTCTACAGAATCTTTTGCTGTAAAGAACAATTCAATATCTTTTATAACAACATCACAATATTTGTTTAAAGTTGAAAAATATGTCTTTTCTTCAAACTCAAATTTCTGAAAAACTGTGCGTCTAGGAGAAAAATTAAGGGCAGATTCGGAATCAGCGCGAAAAACTCTATAAGAATCGCATAGTGAGAATCGAAACGTTTTTTGGCTGTTGGACAGTGTAATTGAAGTAACCGTAGACATACAATAAATATAAATTTTCTCCCTCCTTTGTAGTTATCTTGCTTCCACTATTTTATAAGATATAAATAATTATAAAGAATTGTTGTTTTAAAATCAAATTTCAAAGTGGTAGTTATCGTATACATTATCGTTTAAACTTTTGCCCGCCACTATAGCTATCTATCACGAGGTGAACGCAAGTGTTCGGAAATTTTTCGTTCCCAGGACATTACTTTAATTGAAAACACTCGGCTCTCCTCGAAGCTGGCCGGGGACGATTCCGTGGAAATATTCAAATTTCCATTCGATAGACGCCTCTTACATTTGTTGAAAACGAAGCGTCATGTTTGCCTTACGGTGAGCGCTTACATTTAAGCCGTGCGCGGTCGGAGAAAAATTAATTGCGAATGATGGGGCCCGGTCAATTTTTCCGATCGAACAAAGAGACCGAGGGAAAGCAATCCATCAGTTCGAAATAACGAACACGGCGCTGGGGAACCATCGCATCGTCCCGATGATACTCGAAACGATCAAAGAGAGCGCTGAACCCGTGAAAACGCTGATAGCAATCTATACGTTTCCTTGTATTTCCCGGGCTATCCGGGCTCGTCGGCAACGAACAGGTAAAGAAAAAGCCGGATTAAGATTGGAGAAGGAAGGAGAGGCTGAAGAACAGTCGGATTGTGCTCCAGAAGACATCGATGGTCCGACCTATTCAATAGGTCCCGCCTCTAGTACAGAGGTCCGTTTCTTTTAGTATCGTTTCGACTTTCCCGGTAGATAAAATCGCGTTTACGTTTAGCCGCCTCTCTTCCTCGAGGAGGAGAGGAAGCAGAAGAAGAAGAGGAGGAAGGAAGGGTGTTCAAGGAAACGATTGCTGGTGAGCGTACACTCCGTTCGGATCGCTGCGTTTTCACCCAGTCTTTCACGTTGGCAGAGTAGATGACTGCCGTTGGATAGAACGATTCATTTGAGGTTACCGAGCGAAACCGTTCACAGGGTAATCGTACGTTTACGCCTTATAGATCAAACTCGGGCAATGTTAACACTTTATCTACCGGAAGCCTAATAACAGCCTTCTCAATGTCTGCGCTGAGTCAAGAGGGAGGTTAACATGTTCGCTACCAGCGCGTCCCATATTTGCGCGCAGCTACTACCATTTTGCGAGCAGAAAACTAAATTAGTTTTGCGCAAGTTTTTAGTTGAAGCCACCGCGCATCACGTAACATCCACCGGGTTAATTTGATTTCTTCTTCTCGCGAGCTTTTTTAAATTGTATTGGGCGAAACCGGGGCGGAAGTTCCAATTTTGAGGAAACATATAAAATGAAGTAGAAGTAGTATAGTATATTCTCATCTATAACGGGTAATTTATCGTTTTCATTTTATTTTAAAACTCTGACCCGAAAATTAGAGTATTGTAATGGGTTCTTTATTTGTTCTCATTTATTTGTCGTTGAACCAAGTGAAACTCTTCGCCCCATTGTGGGGCAAGTTGTTACTAAAGAATAAAATTTGCTACTAATTGAAACTTTAATCATATATTTGTTAATGAAATACAATACTCTATTATGTAAATAATATTGATTTATTTAGGTTAACAGAAATATGCTATGTTCAACAGAACATCAAAACAGTATACATAATAACCGAGAAGGTAGAATGTTGTGAAAGTTAAATTGTCTTGCACATTCGGACGCTAACTTCCTGATTTCCTGTGGACAGAACACCAAAATAAAGGTATTTTGCCACAATACATTTTGCCCTTCGTGTTCATTAAAAACGACCCTCTTTTTTCTATATTCGATTGTGTACCTCTTCTTCTCTATCTTCTAGTTTTTTAACACTTTTAGGTTTACGGAGCTCTAGAAATAACTATTTCACATTATTGTATAAACATAACAAGAATGTGTCTATCCAAATTTTTGGCCATTTCTCCAATAATGTATTCCAAAAGAAATAAATTTGGTAAATAATTCCTCAGGGAAACATCTTTACAATCTCAATAATCGCACATTAAGAATATTAGAAGCCGTCATTTTGACGGGTCCCGTAAACCTAGTGTTAATAAATCTGGACAATGTCATGTGACAGATATTGGTCAATAATAAAGTTCGTTATAGCAATTGAGTTGTTATGCACCAAAGCCCAACAAAAAATTGTCTAAGTCAATTGTAAGAAGCACAAGTGAAATAAAAACGTGTTTCGTTTATTAATAATTTTAATGAGTTGTGAAAAATATAATAGTATCCTCAATATAATTCTTATTCCCCTATTGTGTTTATAATTTCATATATTATTAGCATTTAGTGTTAATATAAGCATCTAGAGCTGGATAGTTCTAGTGTTAAGATTTTTGATTTGTGAGTAATATAATAGTATCCTCGATATAATTCTTATTCCCCTATTGTGTTTACAATTTCCTTAAAATTTAAGATTTTAGATTTGTGTGTAATATAATAGTATCCTCAATATAATTCTTATTCCCCTATTGTGTTTATAATTTCATATATTATTATTAGCATTCAGTGTTAATATAAGCATCTAGAGCTGGGTAGTGTTCTAGTGTTAAGATTTTAGATTTGTGAGTAATATAATAGTATTCTCAATATAATTCTCATCACCCTATTGTGTTTATAATTTCATATATTTTTATTAGCATTCAGTGTTAATATAAGCATCTAGAGTTGGGTAGTTCTAGTGTTAAGATCTGAGATTGTTCTATTTCGTTGAATTTAAGATTAACGTTCTTCGACGATTGTTCAAACTATATCGAGAGTACAGTAAACTTTTAGAATATCCAATATTTAATATTTGGAACTTTCGACGTTGCACGAGTGTCGCAGATTGGCCTACAAAAGTGTCAACGTTTTATCAAGGTGTATTAATGTTTGCCCAGCGGCGACAACTTGGTCATCTCGATCGAGAAGAAAGTAATCCTCGAAGAAATAAACCACCATTCTTACGAATACATTTCTTGAAGTAAGGTTTGCATTTCAATTCGTGTAAGCGGCTGAATCTCAAAGTTCCGAATCCAATTTTCGCGAGCCCAAGTAAGATGATAGAACGACTCTAGAGAAGTATGAAGCGGACGAGCTACGAGGACAGAGTTTTACATACATACTATCGATTCTGGGTTAGGTTTACAACGGCTGTACCCCGCTATAGTCGCACACTGACCTTTCTCGTATTCATGTACATCTAAATGTTTCTTCCTTATTTATTATTGGGCTCGCAAGAAAATCTTCTCGAATGGTTTAATGTTTATTGTTCTACTTTGTTCAAATGAAATCAGTAAAGTATATGTGTCGTCTATTCTATTCGAACACGTTGCGCCATCTTGCAATGTCTATATTTTGGTTTAATATCTATTCTTGCAAATAATATCATCGATAAACTATAAAGGAACGTACGAAGACTTTGTAGGAAAGAATAT
Source organism: Lasioglossum marginatum (assembly GCA_028455795.1). Taxonomy (NCBI): domain Eukaryota; kingdom Metazoa; phylum Arthropoda; class Insecta; order Hymenoptera; family Halictidae; genus Lasioglossum; species Lasioglossum marginatum. The sequence continues at coordinate 1,054,572 of CM052257.1, read as the reverse complement.
CATGTTTTTTAGTCAATTTTTAGTGAGTTATACATAACAATACAGGTTTATAAATACGAAGGGAATAAAAGAGTTCAACATATGCACAGAGTCTTCCATTAAAAAATGTTATTTTAAGTTATAAGAAGCTCTGTTTCTTTAGAATAAACACTTTTTACAAACTGGTTTACTAGTTATAAACGATCGAAAGTGGAAAAAAGGCCAAAAAAAGGCCGTTTTGATCGTTTATAACTCGTAAACCAATTAACCAATTTCAATGAAATTTTCAGAACGTATATAATTCATACGAGTTGATCAAACACGTCTTTTAAATTGGTTCAGCAAAAAAAGTTGAAAAAACCAATTTTTACTATTGTTTTTCACAATTCCGAGCAAATGCATTTTTTCAGACGTCATTCTCTAAATTAATTCTTCTAGCCTTACAGAGAAGTTGAAGTCGTTCGGTCGATTCATAAAAAAGTAATTCCGATTTAAAGTGCGTGTGATCAGTTATGCTGCTAACTGCGCGAATTCTGTCAAAGGGTAGTAGTAACGATACGAAAAATTGGTTACTTGACTGAGAAACTTTGATAAATGCAAGATGTGCTATCTTCTTGTCCCGGAGTGCAGCTGGGAGAATCTGGGGCTATCGCGGGAGCATTTTGTCCCACTGGCACAGCAATTATTATGAATTACTTGGTGAATAGAAGAGACGGGGAAAGAATCCTCTGTCAGAGAGCGACTGACGGTTCGTTAACCGTGTTCGAGTCACAAACTTCTTGTTAGTCCGAGTTTCTCTTTTTTTGCAGAAACGCTACACTGGACAAGCTTCTTTGCGTGCCTGCGTACGTAAAAGCTTATCGATTAAGCTGTACAAGTAACGAGAGTATTCCGTGACTGGTACAAATAAAGAGGCTGAACATGTTACGCTTTGTAACGTTCGACGGAGCAAGATGCACATACATGGATCGTCAAATTAGTGTTAATATCCGTTCGAACGAGATCCGAAATGCATAGAGAGACAATAAGTTTCTGAATCCATCTGAATAGATAGCTTATGCCAATAATCCAGGAGCATGTTTTAATCCTGCGTTCCCCGTCATAACGCGGAAGATACGACGCCATTGTTGTCGATTCTATTCAGTCCCGATTCATTAGCAATTACAATTTTAATCTGCTAGCTCCCGACGCATTGAATATTAAACTATTTCAGAACCGAGATTGATCGGTATCAGTTTTATTCCAATATCTACGTCTTGCTTAGAGTCGACTTTTTGTATTTTTAACAAAAAGGGTAATCATTTATTACTAGACTGCGGATTTTTATGCATTTGTGGCTTCTGGAAATTTAAAAAGGATGCCAGAATATATCTTCCACCAGAATTTAGTTAAATTTTGATATACTTTAGATCTACAAAGACTGCTACCAGTGAAAATAATATTTTATTTGGTTCCTCCTTCTTAAAAATCGTCTCGAAAAATTATAAATTGCATAAACTTCCGCAGTTTAGTTATTACCTTATTTTATATATTATTTTAGTTTGCTTCAAAACTTGTCCTTTTCAATTACTATGTTCAATATGTATAGCTTTTACTATAAACATTTGCCTTTCCATTACTTTTTTGGTGTTTTCAAACGTTGCAACATAAACCTGTATACTTATGTTACATTTCATGTTTCAAGGCTTCTGGCTTGAAATTAATATATTAATATAAATACGACTGGTATATGATATTTTGTAAAAATTTCAAGATTAAATTTATTTCAATTTCTCACAATTTTTATAGCAGTTTGTACTTGAACGAAGAGAAATTTGTTTAATAATTTCCAATGGTATTTCAATAATTATGAAATAAAAATGTCGTGTTACAGTTAGTGTTAATACACATGTATACTTTGTGTTAAATATTTGGCGATGTGTTTAACGTTTAAACAAATGCTCTCATGGATTTGAAAACTATTGCAATTCATTTATTTTGATTCTTATATTTACACGTTCTTGTAAATTCTAGTATTATTTATAGAAATTCTCTATTTTTACACGGATATGCATGTGATTTGTTAATTTTGTAATTACGTGATAATGCTGAAATACGAATTTCATCTCATTTGGAAGTAGTCATACCATTTGGAAATATTCATTTTCAATTTGAAATTAATTTAAACTGATAATCATTGTTTATAACCATTGATTACATAATTTATTGTAACCTGAATTATATTTATAATGAATGAATAATTATGTTTCTGTATGTGCTCATATATTATATTTTGTTATTCTATCTACATATTTGGCAATATTTCATGCGCATAAACATTCGCAGTATAGCACCAAGTTTCTCAATATCAATTGTACATTAAGCGAACTACACATTTAATTTACTTATAGGACTGTTGGACAAAGTTAAAAAATTCTTTCATTAATATACTGGGTCTTCCAGAAAGAAGTGTTATTGTAAATTATAAAAAAAATGCTGTCATTTTAAATGATAAAAACGCTGTTTTTTTACAATTTTACTAACCACATGTCGAAAAGCAACTCTAATCTTCACAAATAGAAAATAGCGCGAAATTTCAAATAGAAGACCCTTTGTAACGTGCCGGAACTTAAATTCGTAATAATAAATACTCTTACCATTCTCATTGAACTTTGCGAAGCTGCGTCTGCTACGTGCGATATTTCAGTATTTAACTTCTGAAGTAAAACTTCCACGAAAAAACATTTTCTGCTGGCGAAGCTCCGAAGTGCTTAAAACAGGATACTATTAAAAAGTTATAGATTCCTGGATTATGTTAACTCGAAGTATTAGCTTTGCAAAAGAACGTGCACACTATCAAATTGATGCACATCTATAATCGTTACATAGTTTGAAATTTGCAGTAGCTTGGAGCTTACGTGATGATATATTTCGCTATTTGTTCCTTTCACATGTGCTTGAAGGTCTATCCAGACGATCCGAAAAAAATGTTAACTTGATTCCGGCGTTAATTAACTCATGCAGAGGTACTGCATTAATAGTTCACTAAGTACGTACCCGGCGCGAGTTTTAAAAATTAAATTTTCTTAAACCGAAGCCACGTAGAAAAAATCCCGTACAATTCCATGCACCATTGAAATGTAATTCCACAGCTCGTACTAATGGAATAATTCCACAATGGAAGGAATTTAAATCTACCTGAAAATATATTCAGATTCTCCATTAATTCATATTCTCAGCGATATCAGGCTGTGCGAAATGGCTTTCCTAACAACAATCTGTTTTTATAAAAATGAAACTCCGCTGCTTTGAGCGAAGCAATACTTTATATTACACTCTGCTTTAATAAATTTGCATTTTCTAATTACTTTCGAAAGAGCAGTATTTTATATTACATTTGCATTTTCTAATTGCCTTGAGGCGAGTGGCAGTCTACATAACACTTTATTTTAATAAATTTTGCATTTTGTATTTGTAATTTAAATTACAATTAAGATGTGCAAAGTCAATTGAGAAAATGTTAACGGAAAAAGAATTTTTCGGATATCAGAATCGTGTGTATTTTCGAAGAAGTTTTGGAGAAGATTGGTCAATTCACTAGGGTACAGTAACCGAATAAAAGACCTTTGCTAGTATGAGACCCCTGCTTATCTCCGATACAGAATCCTTGAATGTATTGTAAACATAAATTCTTCACCTTATTTAATGCATTTGAATTCCCAGAAGCTAGTATCATATCATCAACGTGAATAACCATAATTACTCTATTTCCAGAAATGTAAATGCACACTGGCTCTCATGTAAGAAGTCCATTTTTTAAATCTTTTCAATCTTATTGTTTCAAAAGAATACATATAGTACCCTTAAACTTATACTCTGTAATATTCAATAAAACTGTTCTCAATCCAGAGTAATGATTTTTTTGAATATAGGTCACAAAGGCTACTTTGCCCTATTGATCGTGGCAGCCTTGAAAAGTGACACCCTAAATCCTACAATAATTTAATTAATAACGAAGACAATTGCATAAACTATAGTCATACGTGTATTCAAAATTTTTGAACACTTGAGCTAACCTAACTATTTTTATCGCATAAATTGTATAAAATTCTGAATGGGAATAGCCCTTTAATTTTGCTGGCCGCAGCGATGTGGTTGCAGAGTTCATACGAAGTTAACACTAGGTTTACGGAGCTCTAGAAATAACTATTTCACATTATTGTATAAACATAACAAGAACGTGTCTATCCAAATTTTTGGCCATTTCTCCAATAATGTATTCCAAAAGAAATAAATTTGGTAAATAATTCCTCAGGGAAACATCTTTACAATCTCAATAATCGCACATTAAGAATATTAGAAGCCGTCATTTTGACGGGTCCCGTAAACCTAGTGTTAAAGGCACCGGTAAGTCAAGTGTCAAAGTTAGTTATTATTCACCTAGCCTAATCCATGGGATGCATTCGAATTCGAGTGTGTAAGGTGAATCGTTCCTCAAGGGATTAGAAGATACTGGTACCGTCGATCCTGCTATAATTCTAGCCGTGTACCCGGTACCCGGATCTCTTCAGGGCCTCCTTCAGCGACACGATAGAACGAAGGTATTCCTGTGGGCAGCTTGTCTTCGCCTAACGTTCCCACAACGAGCTTCACAATTCCGTTCGTCTACTCTACAACCGCGGTTTTGGTCAGATATTCCCATTGGCGCCACCTATAGCCATATTCGGGCTCTCGATTTCTCTAGCGCTTGGTCCGCTCTCGGTAAGACTTCCTGGATAAGCGTGGACAATATACTGCCGTGTGACCTCTTAGTCGTCGACAAGTGCGGTGACAGCGACCTTACTTTGTCAGCCGAATATCCATTCCGTCAGCAACTCGCGTGTCCTGTCTTATGGATGCGAGCAAGACCTCGTTCCTTTTGCACGGTTCAAGCAGGTCACGTCTCGCCTACTGTGTGAGGTTGACAAGTTGGCTAGACAAAGATATGTGAATTCGATCGGCGCGCAGTGGGCCAGAATCGCATAAACTGGACAAAATTCATGTGTCTGGTAATTACACACTGGTGGAATTAATTCTGGGGACACGTTTTTAAATATAAAACAAAAACAGTTCTCCGCGTAAGTCGATTAGTTCATGATGGAAAGAGAAAAATAATCAAGTTTCCTATTATTTTTCTGTTTTTAATTTTGAAACACGTCACATGTGTAGATTTTTATGCAAAATAAAAATTATCTACCTGAATTGTAACAATCTCGAGTGAAATAGACGTTCATTTTCTTTCGTAATACATTTAATAAATCGAAAATAATATAACAGTATCTTAAAATTCTTCTAATGTTTTTACTCTTTTTTCTCTATCATCTTTAAGGAGGCACAGCATTATTGAAATCCGATAAATCGATTATTTTAATTATTAATTTTAAAAGCTTCATTCTTCCGGAACGCTAAACAGCAATTTTATCAGAACGTTCGAATAATTATGGAGGTTGTGGGATTGAATGTATCCGAATGCACATTCGAATAAAGTCTTCGAATAGGATACCAGCAGCCATAATAGATAACCATCGTATTCGTATAACTCGCGCATTGTGTGTTTGAAGTAGGCTGAACAGCTATTGTGACCATTGATAAACCTCGGGTCTCTTATTTCGTGAAATAGAAAATATTATGCGTGTCTACATAACGTTCCCTAGACTTATGTCCAGACTGCGGATCTTCATGCAAAATAAAAATTGTCGATTTCAAGAAATAGGAACTAAATTCAATGTTATTTCTTCCCTTAATGACTTCTCAATTTTGCTATAGATGCATAAAGATCCGCAGTCTACTTATTTCTATGGGTCTGGCCTCGTACGATCATAAAAGGCAAAGTCGAACGAGTGCAAACAGCTGAAGAGGTCCTGTGTGATCCGAGAATTGTATAAAAGTCGTTTGGGGATTCTTTCTGTCATTCGACTGTTCATATCTTGAAATTACATTTTTAAACACGAATACTGATCGTCCATGAGGAGGTGTATTCTTCGAACTACGTGTCACAGTTTCGTTGACGAGTTCAGCTAAATCTATTCAACAGATGTATAACAGACAATCCACTTTCAGACTCCGATAGACCTACTTCTGTTGCAAGATCTTGGTCGCTCAACCATGGTGTCACTTCGTTGCCGTAACCCTTGTAACGGGGTACTCACAAGCAGTCTCTGATCTCTAGCTTGCGGCGATATATGGCCTCCTCCATGGTCTGCGGCCCGCTAAGGAATTTAATAAATCGAGATCTATATAACCTGGTCAAACGATCCCTTGGTATCTGGTCCGCTTGAGTTACCTCAATCACTTCTTGTTTTGGTTTTCCTCCTTTCAAGCGTCTCCGCTCGGGCCCGAGAATTATGAGGTATAGTCGGCAGGGTTGCCAACCGTCCCGCATTGGCTGGGATTGTCCCGAAATTGAAGTCGCTGTCCAGAATACTAATTGTTTTATTTAGTCTCATCATGATGTTCTTCGTCGTCTTTGTCTCTCTGCCTTTATTAATTTTAGTATTTTGAAATTCTTAAATTTTTCTCAATTTTCTACTGTTGGAAATTTCATCTACCCACTTTTGTTGTAAATGCATCAAATTCGCAGTCGATTCATAAAGGAAAATTAAATAAACAATTGTCGGACATAATAGATAAACCGTGTATCTTAGTCTAGCTTCTAATCGTTATTAGTACATTCTATGCATGTGTAACAAAACTATTGTTATATAGAAGCTAAATAGAAATTTATATCTTTCATTAATAATTATTAGACTGCGGATCTCTTCACGCATTTTTGGCTTCAAAAAATTTTCAAAAACTGCTACAAGATAAAATTCCACAGAATTAAGTATGATTTTTATTTATTTCAGATCTACAAAGACTACTACCATTGAAAATAACATATTACATGATTCCACTTTCATAAAATTTGCCTACAAAAATTGAAAATTGCATATACATCCGCAGTCTAATAATCATAATATTATATATTAACCTCTTCAACAATACTGACACACATGTGTGCTTAAAATTAATTTAAAATTGCTCTGAATAAAGGAAAATTAGAATCTCACAACAATAAAAACAAAGATCATGTCATATGATAATGATGGGAAGCATTGATAATATTTTAATCAAACAAACCATGATAATATTTTATGGAGATAATATTTTAATCAAACAAACCATGATAATATTTTATGGAGATAATATTTTAATCAAACAAACCATGATAATATTTTCTATAGACAATATATTAATCAAACAAACTATGATAATATTTTATATAGATAATATTTTAATCAAACAAATTGTTAAATAATGTCGTTTTCACTTGGAAAAATTCATACCTGAATAGATTAATGCTCTTAAAGTCTTTCAATGTCCACTTCTTTCAATTGCATTTACTCATTTTCGTCATAAATACATAAAATCCGGAGTTTAGCAATAAGGACCTATTTTCGAAATTTCGTTGGCCAGAGCTTATATACGTATGTATAATGGATCGCCCTGTTTATTGGAAGTCCTTCTGATCCTCGGGATCGATTTCCACTCCTCTCCCTATTATTGAAAGCAATATTTTCGACATTAGTCCCGCCTCACAACGCTTGTATGCACGTGCTTCATTCATATGCGCTCATATGGTAATACGACGAGAAAGGGGACGTTATATCCGCCGGTGGCACAGTGATCTCACTAAAAAATCCAATAAATTCCCCGGTTATTACTATTATTAACGGCATGCACCGATTACCAACAGCTTTCAATAAAACTTTGCTACCGGGATCACGTGGCTTCACGGATCCGTAAATCTATGGCAGATATTAAATTACAAATTTATCCCATGAAAAGGCATCGGATCGATAATTATTTCGATAGCATCTATATTTAGATTCGATCATAAATGGAGAAGTATAAAGTGAAATCGTAAGAACAGTTTCATACAGAAATTATTCTAAAGACTCGTTACGAATTTCTGAGACATTCTTCATTATCCTTGCATTCTGGTTTATTAAGGTAAAGAACCTTTGTATGCGAAGTAAAATTAAAATAGAAGTCTCGCGTGAACATCTGCTAAAAGCGTATGACCGTGTCTACTTGGAAACGAGAGGTAAAGTAGCGAGGGGACCTCGAAATCTTGAAAAACGAGTTTACTGCAAAAATAAACAGCAAATTTCATTCTCATTAACGCGCAGTGAATACGGGTGCTACATTTTTTATCTCGATTATACGTTTTTAATGGCTTTTGCTAAGGTCACTCAAGAAAACTTTAACAAATTCCTTTTGATTCTAATGTATAGTACTTGATTTTTTGAAATTTTTTATCTCGATTCTACATTTTACGTATTTGTAGTGCTGTTTGCTAAGGTCACTTAAGAAAACTTTTGAAGAAATGCAAATTTTTAAAGAATCTCTCATAATTCAAAAATAAAACAAGTTAATTTTTGTATATTATTACCCGAAAAATTAATTATTCTCTAAGCTACTATACAAAGAACATTCTTTTAACCCTTAAGCAAGCTATTGCGGTCCCACTCAAATTTATGCTAGTAATTATTTAATGTTGAACTGTTAGTAATATAATTTGTGGATTTAGATGAAACTTCACTAGCCCACTACGTTTCTCTTTACTATTTTAATACAGATGAACGTTAAATATAATTTAATCGAATCATTGCATTTGTAATGCTGATCGTCCATGGCAGTGATTTCGATACGATTTTCGATTACAATTTTATTTAAAAAGTCTAAATAATTTCAATTTTTTATTAAGTAAAAAGTTTTTGGTACATTTTTTGTTATTGCAATTGGTTGTCGTATGAGTAACGTTTGTTTGAACAATTTTTTTGTCAGTTTATCGGAAACGTGTGACAAATCGACACAATTGTACATATAAATAATTTTTCGTGAAGAATGTTTTTCCACATCCTGAGATTAAACAAATATGAGAATGATCGACGATTTTGTGTGCCTTGCCAACGAGAATACGTTGGCAGTCTCATCGAATTGTACAAATTTATTTAGGGCAAAATATTTATTTTTGGTGAAAACTGAGTGCAGTGGACACGTTGCAGGGCTCACGAAAAATGCATCAGATGTGTGTATTAACTGTGACTCGGATGATGATTTGTAAGACAAATGTGGGGCTTGCTTTTTCCTACAAATCGTCACCTGATTGACTACAGTAGATATGTATGAACAAATAAAAATTTAAATTAAAGTAACTTAAAGTAACTTAAAAGTAACTGTTAAATCAACTAACCCCATCAGATATGTCAACTAAGCCCACAACCGGGGTTTGTTGACTTATTGCTCTCACTAATCTGAATTTGATTAAAACTACAACTAGGTTCAATCAAAGCGATTTTCAGAATTCAATCTGTATACCCAAATCAATGTGCAAACTTTTGGTGTACAAAAAGTCAGCAAAATACTAATGGTTCATTGATAAAAATTACATATGTTAAAAGTTAGTCAACTAGCCCCGGTCTCCCCTACTCACAAGAAATTATTTATTGTTTTCTTTTTCGTATACGTACTTTATATAATTGATAGAAATATGTCTCTATTTAATTGATAACAGCGTCTGCGAGTTACGCGTAAAGCACGTTAATAACCTTTGCTAATAGAATGATGAATCGAAAGATTGTTCATTACTGGCCATCAATCGTTACACGGATAATTTACTTGAACGGAGCATCCTCTACACTCTCACGGTTACGGAGCAGTTTAATGGAATTTTATCAGTGACTTGTACAATGAATGACGGTATTCATGCAGCTACCAAATTATACAATTAAACGCACGCAATTAAATTAGGCTTCACACATTTTATTCCAAGTTGTATATGTTGGTAAATCGCGTATCACTTGATAGGTGGGTAATTACAGCTCTTTTTTCCGAAGACCGTGTTTGCACCAACACTTTCTGAACACGCGTGCTACATGAATTTAATTCGCGTACAATGGAAAAAGCCAATTTATCGGAATATTGGAATTGTTCGCTAACGGCGTGAAATTTCATCACGTACGGTAATCGAAGTTATTGCTCGCTGATATATTTTGTTCGATCGGGAAAATAATCAAACGTAGAAATATCTCAATCTTGAGCGTATACATACAGGGTGGGGAAATAACTCTGTCCACCTGGAATATTTCCATTATTTTGCAATAATATGAAAAAATAATATATACAAAATGGTATAGAGCGGCAAATATTATTATGTAAACACTATTTATGTGGGCGATGACGTTTCAGAGATTTGTTTACCTTTTGTATCTCGAATCGGTAGAGTATCGAATCGATAGAGTATCGAATCAAAAAGCTGTTGACAAATACAGGCTGATGAGTGCTTGGTATACTTGGTTGACGTATTTATAATAATTAACCCTTAGCCTAAAAACTGCTATACCATTATTCAAAATATTGTTTATATTATTAAATACGTTGGTATCGAATAAATTACTAAACATTTCAGTTTTGCATAAGGCATTATATCAATTTCATATCTATGTCGGAAGGTCTAGGTCGGAAGAAATATTTAATTTTCGAGTTAAAATAGCTCCGAAAGCGAAGGGCTAATAACTAGAAATTAATATTTCAAGTCGAGTAAATGTTGTTGAAGTCCTTGGAATTGAATTCATTACAAAAGAAAGAAGCACATAGTATAATTATATGATATAATGACAAACAGTATCTTTATGTAGAAATTGTGTTGTAAAATGATTGAATTATTGCATTTAAAGTATTAGATAATTCGCAATAATACATATTCTCAGAACTATTCGATTAAACAGCGGAATCCTTTTGCAAAACCTACTGTGTTCTTAACAATATTATTAGGATTTCAGCGCACTGGTTCGATCATAAGAATAATTTTCTGTTATTTACCTTCGCAATTGACAAATTTATGTTGGACCACTCTTTGAGAGCCTTTACAGTTTCAAATTCAAACCGTCCTCTAAAAACTTGTGTTTGTTATGAATGTTTCGCCTTCCATGATAAGTATGATCGAACCAGTGCGCTGAAATCATAATAATATTGTTAGCAACAATCTACGATCGACATAAGGAAACATTTATTGTGTTCTTATTTGATTTTTTACGCTTTTTTCCTATACGTTTTGACATTAACGGGGTAGACTCGTTACGATTCGTAATTATCATTATTCGGCAGCATGTCGCGGAGCCGCGAGAAGCAATGTGACAGGCGACAGATATGCTGCGGAATAATGAAAATTACGCGTCGTAAACGTAGAAGTAGGACTTTTGAGGCAAATCGCGCCCTAGATTGATCTTTCATCTAGCGATTTTGACTACTAAGAAACCCCGTCTTTGCATTATTGAGAAATCAGGAGCGGAATCCCGGACCCTTGCATCCTCGCGTACGTATACGTGGTCTAGCGGTGTGTGCACTCACACTTATTCGAGGAGACGTTACCCTTAACGTCCGTAGTTGAGGTCTGAACAGTGACACCAAGAATTACGGACCACCCCGTAGGTCGCCGTAGGATATAAGAGTCCTCGGACTTCTATCGTCACGTAATTGAATCCTTCGAAATCCTTCGTTCCGTAGAGCGTTTCTTTTAAACTTCTCGCCTTTCTGTCTCCGGCTTCCGCATACTTTTAATTACGGTAAAATGCTCGTATTTATCGGGTATTCCCTTTGTCGTGAGAAATTGAAAAAGTTTGACGGAGCTTTCCTATTCAACTAACACCGGGAGAGTTCACCCGATGTATATACGTTCACCGTGGAGAAGGGACGATTACTTAAAAACCTCCTTATTTGCAGCCGATACTCGGTTATATCTGCCGCTCGCCACCGCCACTGCCGCGCCGCACCGATGTGCAAAGTTTCGCGTAAATTGAGTCTGGTCGAGAGGTGATCGCCTTGATTTGATAGAAACAGAAATGCAATTAGAATCGGAACCGAAAGACCGCCGCTCGCCGCGCCGGGATCGTAACCTACATTGAAACCGCCTTTTTCTTCAGTCCCTCTGCCTTTCATGGCTGATTCGTTGTTCGTCAAAATTGTTCGTTCGATGTAATCGAGTTCCTCCGATTCCAATTGGTCCCCTCCCACCAACCTCACGTTAATACCTGTATTTAAAGCTGGAAATCGACTCGAGTTGGTTCTTTCCTCAATGGATCGCGTAACCGTGTTTTATCGAATCCCTTAAGTGCACGATACTCTTTCGTTCTTTTTTTTCTCTCCAACTGTGTATAGACTGTTACCTATCCGCCATTACCGGGAAATAGAAATGGGGAACGATTGAATGCTAAATATATGGAACAAGTGGTGAAGTTTAAAACGATCGTCAGTCGCGGAAAGCGTGATATTACGTACCGGGCTTTGTTCGATGACTATTGGTCGGACAGTCTAATGCGATCCTTCAAAGCAGGGATTCTCAAACTCCTTAAATTTTGTACCACATAAATCAAACGTTCCAAATGGAGTGTTTAGGATCAATAAGGGCTGCTCTTTACTTTACCGGACTCAAAATTTTTGCCTTTCTTCTATAAATTATTATGTACTTGGTATGTAATCCAGTAGACTTGTACCTGGGGAACCTGCAGATCGAAGTCTCCTGTAGGATCAAGGGTTCAGAAGTTATGGTCGCTTAAAGTTGAGCAATTTGCAGTGTTTTTGACAGGTAAGCGCGCCGCCAAATTGCTAGAACCGCTAGAAAATTTATATTTTGCATAAAGATTCGCTGTCTAGCAATAAGTTAACACCTCGTTTAAAGTCTTTTGTATTATAATGATATTAACAACTAGATACATAGTATACGTTTGTCTGCATTGCATTTGTTTGTAACTACACAGATGAATGAGAATAATAAAATTGACCTGGATCGTTTATCGCAAGATATCGACCCAAAGCACACTTCAAAGGTGGAATCCCATTCTTTTTTAGGAAAAAAGAATTTAACAAAGAAAGTATTATTTTGGAAATACTTAGAACACTGCAAATAAAATCTATTTTGATGGAATATTCAGAATATGTATAGTTGACACAAATCTACGAAATCTAATTTTAAACAACAACTTTTAGTATTTTCATTGGAATTCCGACGAATTGCAATTTTTTCAAAATTTCTTTTTCACGTCTTGTAGTAAACTAATTGTTCTAACCTCTCAAAAAGATCGAAATCGTAAGGTCCGATATTAAAAATATATAAAATATATTAAGAAGGTTATCACAGGGCCGGATTAAGCCCAGTAGCAGGAGTAGCAAATGCTACGGGCCCCGCGCTTCTGGGGGCCCCGCGCTTGCAGCAGAAAATGTTTACCTTGTAAAATTGTGTAATAGTCCTGGCTACCGTTTACAGAAGTTTTTGCTAAAATAAAAAGGTCATTCATTTTTTCTTGTTTTTATGATATTGTCATGCAAAACCTACGGCCTTCTGGTTACATTTGCTACGGGCCCCGCGCTGGCTTAATCCGGCCCTGGGTTATCGTCCTTCCAAAAGTGTCCGGACATTACTGTGACTCACTGTATATCCAATAACGAAGAACAGATCGCACAAGACTGTTGCTAAAATATTCGAAAATACACATTAGCAAATTTGTTTTCGCGGCGAACGAGAATAGTAACCTGATTGAATACCTCCACTGCTGACGTAGCAGTTTACCGTCCCATATTGAGACGCTCGTGGGAATTTGCGTGGTTCCTTTACAGATTGAATCTAGGACACGTGGTTTATTTTCCAGAAAGAAACAGAGTTCCTTGTATTTTTTTTCTCTTCTTTCTGCTTTATCCCTTTATACCGATGCCGCCCTATAATTCCTCAAGAACTCCGCGGTGCTGTGTTTAAACTTCGCTGGCTAACTTTAGAACCACAGACTATGTTTGAACGCATGATACCATATGGAACTGTCAGACTATATTGGCAGCAGAAAATATCGTTTTGTGGATATTCAATTCTGAATAGCGAAAATCCCTGTAAAAGAGCCTGCTACAAAATTAAATCTCTGCGGTCCGAATTTGTTGACAGATAGGCACCTGCCAAGTTCAATTTTTTTTTTTTACATAAACCGCAACTAGCGTACATATGTGCTACGGGCTTGGACGCAGAGAGAATCTCGCAGAGCTGTGGAAAATTTAGAGAAAAGCATTTCGAACATTATGAAATATTCATATGAAAAATATTAATTCTGATAAAATGATATTGGAAATTCGAAGTGAAATTTCGGTAAACGAGATAGTTCTAATACTCTTTAATTGTTATTTCTTCTACTTCAGCTGAATAAATATTTTTTAATTACCAGGATGATAATATCAATGATTTATGGCTATTTTTTTAACTCTTCAGCAAGTTACTGTTTAAACAATTATTCTATCATTAATTTAGAATACGTTTTTCTACTTTGGAAACATTGTCTATATTGAATTACGCCTGCCAAATTGTTAAAATTTCATTTTCTGCGTTGTGAAAATTAATGTAACTTGTTCAAATATTAATGCCCTGTAAATGATGATATTTACAAACTTTTCAAGATCTTAAAGATCGTAACAAAGACGATGAAATATATACGATTCCATTTAAAGAAACAAAGTTGACCTTCGTAAACAGTTTCGGAGATATTTGACTGGTTCGATTTAAATGGAACACCATTTTTACATTAATTCGCATACTGTATTACTGATACTGTATATATATCATGTATACAGTGGCCGGAATTAATATTCGGACACTCATTGAACTTTTTTGGGAAGCTAGAGTAATTAGTTTGCTACAGGAGGTGAAAAGAAATTTTTTCAAAAATTGCAATAGACAATTGGAATTGTAGAAAAAATACTAAAAGTTGCATTTTACAATTTTTTATGTGGGCCTATATTGAAAATTTAAAAAATTTCGACGAAATTTTTAGAATATGTTGAATTTAATTAACACAGATCTACAAAACGTATTTTTTAAATTTTCAATACAGGCTCACACAAAAAAATTGTAAAATGCAACTTTTAGTATTTTTTCTACAATTCCGATCTATTGCAATTTTTGAAAAAATTTCTTTTCACATCCTGTAGCAAACTAATTGCTTCCCAAAAGAGGTTCGAATCGTATAGTACAATATTTAAAAAGTTATCGCCTTTTTAAGAGTGCCTAAATATTAATTCCGGCCACACTGTAAGTATATTCTCAAAATTATTTATTTTACTGACATGAAAATTATTAGTCCATTCAGGCTAATGTAATTTTACTCTACATTCTGCAAGATGATTTCTTTTTACTGTAACGTGTTGTTTCTAGTATACACGTATTTATTAAAAACATTTTTAGACACCTATTTCAGCTTCTTTATGAATTTTTTTGTTTCTCTGTTCACGAGGGAATAATAATCTTTAATATCTTTATTTACAGTACTATCCTTTCAGAAGTACTGTCAACTTAAATTATAAAATGTCTAGCAGTGGAATACAGGGTATTGTTTAGTGTAACATAACCTTCCGTTATTACATTCGAGCGTAATTACTTTGCAACTTTTAATTCCGAAACAGTCCTGTTACCCGGGTCGTAATTACACACTGAAAGGGAAGTTATATCGTAGGGATTTCGAATTGTGAAACAAATTAATTGCAAAAATTACGAAGCACGTACCAATCTCGATTTGAAAATTATTTCGATGTGTTTCCCATTTCGAATACTCGCAATAAAAATAAACGAAGTTATTAAAAACGTCACCATTTTTAATTACTTTTGTGTCACACGTTTTTCATGCGCAAGGTCGGGAGTTACAATTACTATTAGATTAAATTAAACTATTTCTTACTACATCATTTTGTGAATTTAATCTTTGTGTTTTTTTAATGTATTTCTATAACGTATAAACTATAAAATATAATTAATATTTCCTAGTCAAAATATTTCCCCAAAATATTTCCTAGTCAATTTTTGATCTGGAACAGACTATCACAGTTTAAATGCATAGAACGCAGTTATGTAAAATGTGAATGTAATAATGAAGTGGAAAATATTAGATATAATTGTTGGCCTACGCCTTTACAATGATCCACGCAATCAGATAATTAATCAATTACAATAACATACAGTTCGGTTACTTTTAAGTATAGAAATGTTAAACACTAATGTCTTTATTTATACAGGGTGACCTGGTACTGATGGTACAACCATGGAGGGGGTAATTCTACATTAGCAAAATAAGTCAAAAACATGGGGCAAAGTTTTTTCATGTGACGCTTCGTATTCGTATTTGAAATTTCTATACAATAGTATAAATAAATACTGATTCAAAAACAAAGCCTCAAACGAAAAACATTTATTCCGTATTTTCAACTCATTCTCTCGTGTAGAATCACCTCCTCCACTGTTATAACATTAATACTAGGATACTCTGTATATTATGTATAGGATCATTCGATGAGAACTAGCGGGTGGGTTGGCAAGAAAGTAATTTCGGTATTTTAAGATGAAATACAGTTAGCAGCATAACTGATCACATACTCTTTAAATCAGTATAACTTTTTTATGGATGGATCAAATGACTTCAATTTCTCTGTAAGACTAGAAGAATTAGTTTAGTAAATGACGTCTAAAAAATATGTTGAAAAAATGCATTTGATCGAAATTGTGAAAAACAATACTAAAGATTGAGTTTTACAACTTTTTTAGCTGGGCCAACAACGAAAATTTAAAAGATGTGTTTGGTCAACTCGAATAAATTATATACGCTCTGAAAATTTCATTGAAATTGGTTCACTGGTTTACTAGTTATAAAGATCAGATGATTAAAAAATTGATAAATTACACGTAAGAGCTATATTTATAACCGATTAGTTTTTCAGCCACATTAAGCAATATTTCGTGCAGAGTATCTCAGCGACGTACTAAAATATTTGAGCGGGTCGCAAATGAGCAAGTAGAGTCGGAACACGTTCGAGCAGCTATGCATAATAGAACGCTTGAGAAGGTTGCAGAAATGTTCATACACCCCAACAAACTTCCGAGCTCTCGAAACGTTCGAACGAATGAGACGTTCGAAATTTTCAAGCCTCCGAGGCTTGAAAACGAACTATCGACGTTCTCCCCGTCCTCAGTTCTAAAGACCGCGGGCAACTGAGGCCACAGGCAAAAGGTAAACACAGAATGAATCACGCACGAACAAAAATTTAAACTTTTGCTCTTTTCGCTTCACTTTCATGAAACCGTCATAGCCAGGCCGAGATTCACTTGAGGGAGGTTCTGACAAAACTTAACTTCGAGAACTTCTAACCCTTGATATTTCCGATTCTGGGAGAATTGTGGATATTTGAAGTATTTGTTTAAAGTATTAGTTAGTAGAAAAATTGTCAATATTTAAAGTATTTGTTTAAAGTATTAGTTAGTAGAAAAATTGTCAATATTTAAAGTATTAGTTAGTAGAAAAATTGTCAATATTTAAAGTAATTGTCTAAAGTATTAGTTAGTAAAAAATTTTCAATATTTAAAGTATTTGTCTAAAGTATTAGTTAACAGAAAAATTGTCAACATTTAAAGTATTTGTTTAAAGTAGTTAGTAGAAAAATTGTCAATATTTAACCAGTGATAATTTTGTAAAAAGTAATAATACAGAAATTTGGACTCCATTTTAAAGCTTGAAGCTTCTCCTTTTGAAAAACATTGCTAATTTTCTTGTAATTGTAAGATATTGTATTTTTCCACAAAAATGTTATAAATTGACACCTTAGCAAGAACATTGGAAAATTTTTTCGGCGCTGAATTCGCCACAGATGTGAAGATTGAAGATGTCCTTTACAACGACATCTTAAATATTGTTGTACTATCTTTTTCACTGTTTCATAGAAAAAAAATTGAACAAGTTTGATCACGTGTAAAGCTATCATCGTATAACTTATATATATTATTTATTTTTACTTGTTCTTCGTGGTCATTTTCGAGTTTCGGTACTAGTTATTGTGCTTATCACTAGACTGCAGATCTTTATGCATTTTTGAAAAAAATGGGTGGGTGTAATTTCAAACAGTATAGAGATTAAAACAGTTTAAGACAATCAACGCGTTTCTTACAACCTAATAAAATCACTAAAGAGAGAAATCAATTCCGATTTGGTTCTTACATTTTGCAATTAATCCAAACAATTTTTATTTTGCATAACGGGAGAGAGATCCGCAGTCTACTTATTACATAATACTAAATAATCAGGAAGCATTAGACTAAGGAAATATAAAACAATAACTGTTAACAGTAAATAGTAAGTTATCCTTCTTTTCCTGTATTCACTTCTGGACGAAATGAAACTTTAGTAATTTTGATTTGTAAAAACATGTAATCTAGTGGCAATATTGATAGAACCATTGTCAACGTTTAATAATAAGAAAATTCTTATATTACTTATTGTAAATGTTCGTCGTTTTGCTTGTTACGTCTAGTGCAACTGAAAGCTAACCTCGTTGGTTCCAATATGCCAATACGTAGCAGAGATAGTCGTTTAGTTGCAAACAAATAAAATGAAAAATCGATAATAGATAGAGTAGCGTGGATTCCAGTCTTATTGGAACCGTAACAAGAAGTGGGAGGTTTTACGTGGCTGATTGATTACCTAGTTAATTGCATGAACCTTGATACTTGCAAGCATTTCAAGCATTTCAGGCAACTATTGAGGTTCCACTACAAACACTCACGCCACGTTGACGTTATTATTTCACTGAAAACGTGACAAACCAATTATACAATGCTGAAACGCAAGTTTCTCGTCATAAAAAGTCTTTACTGATGTGGTCTAAATTTTTAATAAAACACAAAATAATATAAAAAAATTAAAATTTACTTCAGTAACATTCACATTCGACATTTTATTTATTTTCAATCGTAGAGTAACAGGCAATATGTTATAATAAAGAGTCTTTACTGAAGAGATGTACATTTCTCCTTCTAATTAAATCTTACAATCAAACAAAAGTGAATTTTTTTTATTTGCAATTCTAGAGTAACAGTATTTTATGTCCAATAAAAAAATGTGTACATCCTTTCTGAATAATTTTAATAAGTTGGAAACAGTTGAAGAGTATAAAGTATTATTCAAATGGCAGGTTTAACGAATTTAAGAACACTAATATGCTATTTAGAATCCATTAAAATGATTAAGGAAAAAGAAAGTTTTATAAATTAATACAGAAAATTTTTATTTTCTATAAAGAGCCACAATTTATTGATTGAAAAGTACTAAGAAAATCTGACACAAGCCCTGTTACTGTAAGGTACACTCAGAACAGGTACAAATAGGACATCGGCAAATTTTATATGAAATGAAAACAAGAATTTAAATTTGTTAAACATTCAAATTTGAACTTGTACAAAGTTTCTGAGCATAGTCATTACTATATAATAATGCACAATCTTTTCATGTGTCAAAAATTTGATTTGAGAAGATTCATCAAAGATCAAAGTGTAGTGTCGCAATTCGTAGTGTTTTTAAATTCAAATTAAAAGATAATATTAAGGTATTTATTCAATAATCTTCCATTCGAATCTATTATTGGCCATTTTTGAGGAAACTGATCCATTTATTGAATAAATATCTTAATTGTATCTTTAAATTTTAGTTTAACCCAACATTACACTAGCATAACTTTTGTGCCAGTGAACTCCTAACGATAAAACTTGGATTTTTGACATTTTCTCGTCAAAATCTATAGAATTATATAAAAGAAAGTTTAAACATTTTCGGTCTCCTGAAGTGAAGTTCAAATCTAAACATCGAAATGACAAAATGGCATGCAACGTCACATTCTCATGAAAGGGAAAAGGAGTCACGCATACGTGACAACGGCCGGTAAAATATTAAGATTAATAAAAGATGAAATAGAGTTCTATTTAACTCCTGTCTTCTGCAATTGATGCAGGCTCTTTTTATTTCGTATAAAATTCCGTACTCCAGTAGATTAAATTTTCTAGTGGCTCGGTCTGGGTTAGGTAATGTTTTCTGTCATAATATAAAACACTTCGCAAATTCTTTGCGGTTTGAGGGGACATTACACTTCCTCGGGTCAGAAAAATCGACTTTTTAGAAGGTATCATATTTCAATAATATTCTCTGAAAATTTCAGAGGAAAATTCGAAATACTTTCGAAGTTATAGACGATTATAGCAGGTGTAGCTGATTGAACGTAAGTAGATTTTATATGTGAAAATTCGTTTGTCAAAACTTTAAACGCGTTTTTCTCAAAACAACGTTTTTGTAACCGGCGTGCATGATAACTTAAAAACCGTTTAACCGATCGGTCTGAAATTTTTATATGTTCTTCTACACAACAATAGCCCCAGTATAGACTAGAATAAATAAGATTGGTTAATTTTTTCCTGAGTTTTTAACGTTTTTTTTTTACGAAGAAAATGCTATTTTTGAGATCACCAACTTTGGAGGTCCACCATTTTGTGAATTTTTGCTCGAACAAAATAATAATCGTAGTCTATACTGGGGCCATAGTCAAACTTTTTCTAAGGATAATGCTTTTTTTCAAACGTTCCAGTGAGCCGCAATTGTGCACGCCAGCAGATCAAAATTTTTAAAAAGACTTTCATGAGGCTGCAAAAAATCATTTACAAAATTATATAAAAATTTTTTCTTGTATTTGAAGACTTAAGGTATATGTCAAAAAAATTACGGACTCAAAAAATACTTTTTCATTACTTTATCAGTCCCATAAAAATTATTGAAATTTTCGACCGAGAAAGTGTAATGTGCCCTTAACAACCGTACTGTTTGAAGACGCGGCGAGATGAGGAAAACAAGAACTCTCCCTCGTCTTTACAGCGGCAAGCGCAAGATGAATGAAGCATAATATTTAACCACTTCCTTATGCTATTCTTTCGAACACAGTTTCAAGTGTATGTTGTGAAAGTTGATGTTCGCAAATCAAGCGTGATCGTTCGAGCTTCCGCCAGAAAACAATGGCCTCTTCTAAACGGAAGTGTTCTGAAGAGTGCTCGATCGCTTTTTAGTATTATCTGTCACGAAAAGCCCGCGAGGAAGCTTTCAGCTCCTCTCACAATTCGTGACCTCCTTTATATATATATACGTTTCGTCTCGTTAATTCGACATTACATAAATTCCCATTAAGAAAATATTTATTCGTTCAATTTGACATTTTCGTCCAAGTTTCCTGAATGAACGATTATGAATTTCACGAGATCATTCAAGATCAGTAAAGAGGAACAGTCCTTATATTATGAAGCTCAATTCCTATTTTAATACAGCAAATTAAATGAATAAACGTTTAAAAATAGTAATGGATGTAAATAAACTTCTGTAGACAGTTTCATTCGATGTTTGTGTAATTTCATATTGAATTTATGAAATTATATTACAAATTTCAGGTGTTATTCTTAGAATCAGGAAGATGTAAAATTTTTACTGCATATTCATACCGCTTTAAGATTGTATTTTGAGTGGGAACACGTAGTAGAGTGGGGACGCTGAACGCGATGACGTCACGCGCGGGGGGGGGGGGTGCAAGGTTAAATTTATTAATAATTTATATCTCCTAAACGCATAGGCTTTTTTAAAAAATTTTTTTTAAATATTGCATTGTCATCCAGTTCTGAGCTATGTTTAAAATTTCAAGTCTCTAGCTCATCAGGAAGTTAGTTTAAAATCAATTGCAAAATTTGTTTCCCAACAGATAGACTAATAATAAAATGTAGAATAATAATAAAATGGATAATTATGGTTCCGGTGAAAACTTAGCAGCAATAATTGCTAGAGATTTGTTGAACAGCAAGGTTGATCGTAATCGTACTACTCGCAAGTGGAGTCACTCGTGGTTATTGACCACGCTCAACGTAATCAATGCGGATAGTAAACACGTCAGCGAGCAACCAAAGCGAATTGGAGTTGAAGAGCTGGCTACGTTACTCTCTACTCGTTGGCGAATTTACTATGTAGCCATTAACCCTCGAAGAGTCTGCCAACAACGCAGACAGTCGATATCGGGTCAATTGTAACCTATATCATAATGTTTCTTCTGCTCACCTTAAGGGGAGGTTCCGGCCTAGGAAGCTGAAGACATGACCAGTTTCAGGACTTTGTTCTCAACGAAATAAATAAAATAACAATCTGTGGTTTTTCGAATTTGTTGTATACAAAGAACCGGATTAATATTCGGACGATAACTTTTTGAATATTGTACTATACGATTTGAACTTTTTTGGAAGCTAGAGCAATTGGTTCACTACAGGATGTGAAAAGAAACTTTTTCAAAAATTGCAATTGATCGGAATTGTGGAAGAAATACTAAAAGTTGCATTTTACAACTCTTTTATATGGGCCTATATCGAAAATTTAAAAAATACGTGGTTTGTAGATCTGTGTCTATTAAGCATATTTTGAAAATGTGAGCTATTACAGCTCTTATATTATTCGCAATCTTCTATAGCCAGCACAACAGAATTAAGGTGTTACTTAATTATCTTTAGTATCACTGTTACTACATTTCTCGGAGGTACTGAAATTCCACTGTAAAAAAAACCAGTAGGTTTTGTTCCATGACTTTACGGAACGCTCGCAAACGTAATTCAGTGGTGCGATTAATGAATTGCGAATCGAGGAAGAAGGAAGAGAGAAGGGAGGACAACAAAAAAATAAGAGGAAAGTGTATTCGTAATGCATCAATAGCCGTGCCTTCCGATACACAGGCAGTATTTCTTGAGCTTTCTACGGGTGTTTCGCTAGGAAACAGAAGACAAGTTGAGAGGTCGAACACATAAGCTACTTGGATTCCAGAAAAAGTTTTCGCATTAGGCGGAGCAGTCGTCTCAGGTACGGAGGCTGATTCCGATTTAACGACGTCACAGAAACACGAACTCCGTATTTTTGTTAGGGACTTGTGCTTCGAGCAGTTGATGCGCTCTTGGCTCAAATGCTGTATACTTTGTCCTTAATTCGACTTGTTTGAAAGATAATTTTCAGTTTGTAATACAGCCCAGTCTAATTCGTAACGAGTCACCTTAGTTCACGCGTAGAATATCAAACCTGTGAATTTGACGCGTTGCAGGTGAAATTACAAGGGTCGTCGAACTAAATTCGGAAAAGTCATTGTAAAAACCGTTCAAATTTCAGAAAAATGTCAATACATTCTTTCACCAATTTGTACAAAACACTAGCTACTGCAGTTTCATTCCATTATAAGAAGACGCTGTTTATTTCGAAATAAGAAAGTCATTCTTAGAAATAAGAAAGTCCCTCTTCTTCTTTTGAAGTTATTTAATAAGGTATGTCATATTTAGATAGCAGATATTTATGCAAAATAAAAACTTGGGACCTTAATTGCAACAAACTGGAGTAAAGTGGAAGTGTATTTTCTTTGTTATCACATTACCGACCGGTGATTATTGCATAATTTTGAAAAATCTGTGGTACATGGCTAAAGACTTTTTAATGGAACTTCCAATAGCAACAACAATTTTCATTATGAACTAACAAGTCACTCTCAATAACGTCATCTAGTAGTTTCATTTAAGATTGCAATATAAAAGAAAATTTCTGTACTTTCTTTTGGTACAGCACAATTAATGAAAATCCTATTAAGGCTTCCGGTAGGTGACATTGAAATTTCGGGCACTTCGAAACTTCGAAACTTCTGAACTTCGGAACTTCGGAACTTCGGATCTTCGAAATTTCTGAACTTCGGAACTTCGGAACTTCGGATCTTCGAAACTTCGGAACTTCGGAACTTCGGATCTTCGAAACTTCGGAACTTCGGAACTTCGGAACTTCGAAGGGTCGAAGCTTCGGAACTTCGGAACTTCTGAACTTCGAAACTTCGAAACTTCGGAACTTCGAAGGGTCGAAGCTTCGGAACTTCGAAACTTCTGAACTTCGAAACTTCGAAACTTCAGAACTTCGAAGGGTCGGAACTTCGGAACTTCTGAACTTCGGAACTTCGAAACTTCTGAATTTCGAAGGGTCGGAACTTCGAAGGGTCGAAGCTTCGGAACTTCGGTACTTCGAAACTTCTGAACTTCTGAACTTCGGAACTTCGGAACTTCGAAACTTCTGAACTTCGGAATTTCTGAACTTCGGAACTTCGGAATTTCGGAACTTCGGAACATCGAAACTTCGGATCTTCGGAACTTCGAAAGGTCGAAGCTTCAGAAAAGTAACAGCCCAACAGTGCAGTGTGAATAATGTTTTATTAAAATTTTTGTTACGAGTAAGTATGCTTTATCGCTTTATAACTTAATTTCGGACTGTACTACAGATGTAATAAGTGCGTATATGTTTAATTATAAAACAAATAGCCTGTTTAACATATAAGTCTTACTGTGCCAATGACAGTTTACTATTTGTCTTACGATTGTTATTCACCGAATATATTTCATAATAAAAGATTTATGACTCGTAAAACTGTTTGATTTTGCTGAAAAATCTCTATTAGCTTACAATAATAGCAAATTAAGCTCGTTTAAACATTTCGAAAAAAGATGAAAAAATTTTTACTACGATTTTGGCTTAGAATGCCAATCATTGTACAGTTTACCCTATATTATACCCTATATTTTTTAAGGAGTATTAGATTGCTACCTGTCAATGCGCTTCGTTTGTTATACTTGTTCAGTCGTAAAATAGTTATAGTTATGCAAAATCAAGTAATTGCATATTCCATATCGATCACCAGTGGCTTAGGCTATATGAAAAAAAGTTCCTTGTTGATTCGATGGTTGCAGGTATAGTGTGTTGCCAAGTAAGATGATTAACATTTTCCGTGACTGAATAAGTTTTCGAGATAAACCGTTTAATTAAACAATGTTTAGAAGAAAATATTCTCGCGATCCGTGAGTCAGGCTAACTTCTACATTTCAGTCGCATGAACCAAGTATGGACGGAGCAATTGAGGCCACAGGTGTAATAAGGGCGTAGGTGCAAAAAACTGATTACGAGAGAACAGCGTTGAAAGTGTACACGTTACATGTACAGGGTAGTATTATTATAGAATTTTAACGAGTAAAAGAACACAATTCGAATTTCCAGTTTCATTCATGAAACACTTACAATGATATAATAATAACACTGGTAAATAATCTGGCAAAATAAAAATTGCTGTGTTTCTTGAACTTTTATTTGTACAGAAGCATTTGTTGTATTTACTTTTAATATAAAAAGCAACTAATAGTAGATTAATTTATAGTACTAGTAGATTAAATTATAGTACTAGTAGATTAACACTATTACAATGAAAATGTAGTGCATCATTTTATTTTCGAGAATTGTTATATTAATATTATATATACAATATTTGATATATTGTGTATTTGATATTTTATACATTATATGTTTTATACATTATATTTACGTTTTATATATTATATATGTTATTATATATATTATATATGTTTTCACAGAATAAACACTCTTTTTGAGGAAGTAATATTGTATATTATATTGAGTGGGACATGTAATATTGTATATTAAAATCATTTTAACCAACTTTAACTCAACCCTGCTCTTCCCTTGATACCCTGTTGACGTAAATACAAATATAAACGTTATATAAATTTAACAAACCCATAAAATTCCAGATTGCTTCAGCTCTCTGACCTGGAATGTTTGTTTGTTTGTTTTAGGTACGTATTCTTTCCCCTGAGGACAGAAGGTGGCCACGACAAATCATTATGAACGTAAGACTTGGACAAACTCCAAATATATGCAACGTACCTACAAAGACTAATCTCAGAAATAAATATTTCAAAGTGCTGTGTTTCACTTTGCGCAGCACTGTGTACCTCAGTTGAAGTACAGTCGCCGTGAAATGTAAGATAACGATCACAAATTGTAGGGACATAAACATGTTGAATAAACATGTAAACAAACTCGAGGAATTTTGGAAAAACGTTGCACGGAGTAATGAGGCTTTTAAATTGACAAATCATACTGGACGACTATTTGAGAAAAGTAGGGGAAGCGTACACAAAAGTTTAAATAAAAATCACTTTAAAATGTGTCGATGATACAGAGTGTCCCAGTATTGGTGAATATAAGTCGAAAATACGAAATAAATTTTCTTTGTTTCTGAGGCTTTGTTTCCGAGAAAATTTAGTTTAAAGATCCGTCGGGTTCGCTTGCTATAGTACACGCAGGAAGTAGAATTGGTTGATCATGATCAGACGCGTCAGACGATTCTTATCAGTCAGACGCTTTTCAAACTCGATTTTCTTGAAAGCGAAGTTTTAGTGGAAAAAATTTTATTCTATACTTTCGACTTCTTCGCTCACCAACTATATTTCTTAAATTATTTTCTTGTCAACAGTAAATTAACAGCAATTGGATATTATATCAAAGATACAGACACATTAAAACAAAATTTAGTTGATTCAAAACAATTATTCAAAACACAAAACTGAAGTTGTAATTAAATTTTTGGAAAAACATAATGTTCAATTATTGTGAGGGCACTTAGGAAAAAATATTCACTTAACCACGCTGAAATCTAAAAGATATCAGTGTCAATGTTCTTAACTAATTAATCGAGAGCATACCAACTAGTCTTAGTAATAGGAGCAAAATGATATCACTTCTGCAAATGGACAAAATTTTGCATTCATTATCGTGTACTCATTAACATAAAATGATTGTTTGTTGTATATACAGATTTTTAAATTATTACTGAGAATGTCCTTCAAAGGGAAAGCTTGAAGCTTTGAAAGTGCAAATTTATTTTTTACGAAATTACCGCAAGTTAAATATCAACAATTTTACCACAATCGAAAATTTAAGATACTTTTTGATCCACCGTGTATATTTAGTAGATTCTGTTTGAAACCATCACAACCAGTTTGATATTATAAAGTTCCGAGTTAAGCCTTAAATCGGACAAGAGATTATTTTACACCATCTGACTTTATCCTACTTATCCCCACCTGAGGGACAGGTTTGCACATTCTTATTCCTATTGGAGATACGAGCAAGTCCGAGATGATCTATGACGCTATTGTACACTCCAGAATGGCAACAAATGTCATCCTTCGAGCAGATGATATTTCTATTTGTACATCCAGTCGTTTCTTCTGTTACGACTGGTAAGAAATTTATGATCGAGAAAATCAGAAGACTATTGCAGCACTTGTTCTTACCATAAAAACTTATGATTTATTATTTATTTATTGCTTTGGACCAAATAAGGGTTACATTGAAAGCTTAATATGTTTTTACCAACCGTAACGACCAATGTAATATTGACCGTTTTCTGAATAAATAAAATATTGATATAACATTATTACTGTTCATTTCTTTTCACAGATAAGAAAATTTAACACTAATTTTATAGAAGCGAGCATTTACTAACCTTCAAGTATTGTGTAAGATTTCCTACATCTCCATAACTATCTTCTTTGTTTATAACATTAAAAGTGTTGCCTTATCTTAAAAACACTGAACTTTAAACACGCATAACTTTTGAGCCAATGGATTCCTAAGATTCAAACTTGGATTTTCGGCATTTTCTCATCAAGATCTACAGGATTGTATAAAAAAATGTTAAAAATTTCTGGTTTCCTCAGATGAAGTTCAACCAAAGTGTTTCAATATTTTGTCGTTCTACATAATTCTAAATTCTTAACTTGTTATAGGGATGTTCTTAACACAGAGTTTATTTTCGTATTCGATTTCTTTAATTAATAAACAATAATAATCTTCAATATGTTTACGAATAACTCCTTTCAATCATGGATCACTCTATTTTGTACGATTCTTGGAAGTGTTAAGTTCTTTTCCAGAAATTACAATCCTGACAAATGAATGGGAAAAAATAATTGTAAATAATGAAGATTGTATAATAATGGACTAAAAACTGTTTTGTATTCGTTTACGTAACAATCGATACTGCTTGTCAGTGACTCAGAAATGCAGAAATGGGTCTTCGTTTGTTCATAAGTTAACAGTTTTTATCATCGAACGTCTCTATCTAGGGCAAGCGAAGCTACCACGTAACGGTGGGGAAAAGATATCTTTTACACTTCGTTTCGAACTGGAAGAACTGAGCCGGAAGATAGAATGATAAAACCGATACATGTATAGACACTATAAAATCGATACAATAACTGTTTTGTTGAATCGTAAATGGAACAAATGTACGCTCAAATCATTTCCATCTAGAACATTTACGACATCAGTTTGGTTTACATTTTTCTTTTAATTCTCTACTTTACTTGATTCTACCTAGCATTATATAAGGCGTACCGAAAATCGTGGTACAACCGGGTGGTGATTCTACATTAAAAAATAAGTCGAAGAAAAGGGACAACATTTTTTCGTTCGTACTTTGTTTCTGAGAAAATCAAGTTTGAAGATGCAACGAATCTGCTGACGCGTCTGAGCATCGCCAACCTATTCTACTTACTTCATACTGTCAGTCACAGTAACACTCGACCACTTTTAAAAAGGACGATAACTTTTTAAACATTTAATTATACGACTTGGATTTTTTGAGAAGTCAGAACAATTAGTTTACTACGTGATGTGGCAGAAATATTTTTAAAAAATTGCAATTGGTCGGAATTACAAAGAAAATACTAAAAGTTGTCGTTTACAACTTTTTTAAAATTCGTTTTGTAGATCTGTATCAATATTCTGAAAATTTATATGTATATTAACTACGACTCTTCATAGATGTTTTAGTTAAAACCTTGATATTATAGTACTTACTAATGAAACAAAACCTCGATTAAGCTTGTACATACTAATGTTTTTCCAGCAATTAAAAATACGAAAAATGATTCATATTCACGTTGTTTAATTCAGTGGATAAAACATGATACAATATTTTAAATTCTTAAATAACATTAGTTAGTTTAGTATAATATAAACAATATAATAACATTTTCAGCTCAATAGACTTTTCGTTAGGGGTACCCATAAGTAATATTTCTTAGTATTTAAATAAAATTCTATTTTACTTAATATTTAATATGGATTAATTAATTACTGATTTGTTTCACAATAAGCACAGTACAAACTAAGAGTTAATAAATTTGATAGTATGTAGCGAACGAATAAAATGGCAATATTAAATGAATCTGTAAAAAGAATATACTTGTGGGTACTCCTAATATTTTAAAGCCTTCAATTTATGTTCAGAAGTAACTAACTAATAACACATTTACTTGTTTAACCGTTTTCTGTTGATTACTATGTTTTCGCACTGGATATTAAATAAAACTCTTCTCTTAGATTAACTGAAAAATTAATAGATTCCGAACAATTGCAATTTTCTCCTCTCGTCATGCAGTAAATTTTAAATTTTAAATTCTCAGCAAATTTTAGAAGTTTATTATACTTTAAAGAGTATCCGTATATTAATACTAATCAGTATATTGTACACGCAATATAATATACAAAACATTTGTCATTCCGTTAATATATTTACGCCATTATTACAATTTGCGTGTAGTGTATCAGCGTAATGTGGCACTCTGATTTGTTTGGTTGTTAAGATATTAATTTATTATCAGGGAAATGATACATTACAGTAAAATAACTGATCGGGATTTGATGGATCAACATGTTTGGATATTAATTTAACTACGTAACAAACCTGCATATAATGCTTTTAATTAAACAATACCTCAACATTTTTAATATTTGTGTTCCCGAAATGCCCTCTAAATTGACGATTTTATGTAGAAGATTTAAAACAAGCTTTGGAGGATATAAATTGATATAAATTAAAATAAATTATCCGCGTGCTGCCTGTGAAAAATATAACATAGTCTCTTCAAATTTGCTAAAAAGATGACTGATGTAATATCGCGTAGATCTTTCTTGCCTAACGCGTTCTAGGATAGCCATTGTTTGCCGAAAATTTGGTGAGACGATTACTGCGTTACGGAGAAAGATACACAATGGCTTCGATGTATGTTATTGCTATAGGATCGTGGACTCCCCGGTGAGTGCCAGTATCCCGGGGGTTGAACTAGATTTCGTTGGATACGAGATTCCCCAGAATAAAAATACGTTTTAAACCTAAAATCCACTCTCATTCAAACGCTGTTAAATCAAACAGAATGAATTTAGCTTTAACTTTGCAGGCAATAAAGATATACTAGAAAAGTACCATTGAAAAACGTTTCGAACACCAAACGTACTGTGTTCCGTGACTAATGATACAGTCAAAGAATAATCCTCAACCCTCTTAGGATTTAATTTAATTTTGAAAGCGTGTAATCTGTGTGTTTAATTATTTTTAAGCGTTAATAAGTATACGCGACAAAAGCAGAGTAAGTATACTTATCGTGAAGTTGTAATAAATTATAATGTAGTGTCCAATTATTCTAATTGCTTGCTTGTTGCAAAATATATATTTTAGAGAGTCATTAATGTCATTTATAGAATTTAAAATTTGGTGGATTATTAAATTGATTAATTAATTAAATAGTCAGTAAAGAAGTAGTAATTAATTAATTAGTTTAGTAATGAAGTAGTAATTATTTAGTAAAGAAGAAAAATAATATTCGGAATTGAAAACATGTTTCCAAATAATCAAATTTTAGAAACTAAGAATGTGTGTAATTTATTTTTCAAGAAAAGAATGATGTCGTTGCGTTTTGTTTATTAATTTATTAATTTAGTTCGTTACTATCCTAAGCTATATAAAAATTATGTTTTTAATGATGCTTCTATAAAAAGCATCTGTTGAAATATTAATAATTTGAATTATTTTTGTTTTTCATTTGTTAGAATGATTTATCTTTGAAAATTTATTCTGAAATTTTAATGATTCGTTGAGAGAGGAGCAAAAGCACTAACGTTAAAGAAATAATGTGTAACGGAGACTCGTACCTGAAAAAATACGTTACAAATTCGAAATAAAATTCTTTTATATTAGAATCATTTGCAAAAAATTTATTTCGTACACGAATAATTTAACACGTTCGCTATCTGCATGATGCATGTGTGATAGCCACGATCACGAATTTTGCGTAAAAAAGTAAAATTAATTTCTGTTGGTATTTGCTAGGAGGTTAAAAATCCATAATTTATCTTTGTTATTAAATTTTTTACATGCATCATAAACGGGGTGCGTTGCATTTCATAAAGTAGCATCATTGTGAAAGTTGTTAACGTACGTGTTAAACGATGAACTCGTATAATTTACACCAAATATTTTTTTAAAAAATAAAGTAACAGACTTGTGTTCCATTTTTCGAGTTACGTTTGCAGAAATTTCATGTTTCAACTTTTTTGGAACAAATTACATTATATAATGTGCAACGTGACTGTTATCTCATTACTGGACATCGGATCTCTACGCAAAATGAAATGTTTATACATCATTTGCACGGGAATGAAGCTAAACAAAAATTTATTTGTTATGTAAATAATTGTAATTGATCGAAAATAACGACTCCATATTTTTACATTTTTTAAATGTTTTTACTGCTTTAAGTTTCACCTACAGCTTTTTGTTGTAAATCCATAAAATCTACTCTCATTACTATTCTTCCTAACACAAATTTGGATGGAAAACAAGAATGTAACAATATTTATTACATTGTTTAGTAATTATAATCAATAATACAAATTCAAATGTCAAATGAGAAAGTGTAAAAATATTTATAACCATCTTGAACATAAATATACAGTTACAAGAATAATTTCTAAAAGAACGTAATATTTGGTTATTGTAATCGAGAATGTCGAAATATTTATTGGAAGAGCTCCTATCATTTGTTTAATAAAGTGTGGGATTAAGGATTGATAAAGTAGGTTATTCGTTACATTCTATCTGAAGCCAGAAATCCATTCCATATTTTTCTTTGAGCGTCACTTCCGTAAGATAGCATGGGCAGATATCGGTGGCGTAATCCACTTGGATTTGGAAAGGACGTGCAATAAAATCAGGGACGTTTGAAGCATACGTAATGCACGCTACGTGTGTCGAAAAATACGTAACGAAATTTTCCTTACTCGTTAATCCAGGCAGCAAATATGACGCATTTTTAAACAATAATGAATTATAGAAGACAATTATAAAAGACATACTTCTTTAGTTTACGAATTTTCTTGGTCTACCCCGACGTGGTAATAAATTCAGTATTTTAAACTCTGCATTCTCATCCATTGATATCTTATAGAAAATTTTATATGGTTCATTTCTCAAAAAACGCATCCAGCATATTTTTATGCAATTTATTGTTTCTTAAACTCGTCAATCTATACAAGTGGTTTCAATAATTTTAATTAAGACTGGGGATCGTTACCTTGATACACGCGGCGAATTATCTGTTCGCGTACTTAAAGAAGGTGCCAGGAAACTGTTACCAACACAAGGCATGTATAATATAAATTACGGACTTGCGGTGTTTGCAACAAAGGCGCCGTAAAACTTATGATACGTCCATCCCATCCTTTGTATTCTATTTCCTCGGAAGAAAACGAAAACAATTAAAATTCTCTTCGCGCATTATACGTTTGCAAACTGCGAAAAGTGAGGTAATGAAACCGTGCTATTTTACGCGGTTGCGCTTGCATAAAACAAGATGGAGCAGAACATTTCAGGGGATCTCTTTGTGCAGCATACGGTACGCTATATGCGATTTACAGAGCACACTCTGGTCGAAGAAAGGCAAGTTCGGTCGAATAAACAGGCTCGTTAATCGGGGGCAAGTTCTATTTCCCGGCAGCGGAAAGATTGAACGTGGCCGAGCGCACAGTTGCTCTTTCACAGAAGTTGCAACTTTTTCATGAACACGGGACCCTTGCAAACTCCTCGGCGCCGCTGCGAGAGGTTGTGTTTAGCCAGTCAACACCTTAAATTCTAATTTAAGGTTAATGGGAAGTTACGTTTCCAACATGTATCCGATGTCAGCGTCGCCAAATGAGGGAAGGGAGCACGAAATGAGGGGAGAGAGTTAAGGGGCCTATTCACGGTCAAGCAACAATTCCTATTGCGCAACATGTAGGGTTTGTCGGTTTTCAAAAGAAAATTGTGCAATTCGAAAACCGGCTTTTTCAGTAAAACCGGTTTTAAATTTATACATAACACTTATATATCTTCTAGTAAACTTCCATTAGCTACAAAAACTGACATTATTAAGTTATCCGAACAGATATTATCAAGATTATATAAAGATTATTCTACAGAAGATGACTGTGATGTTAAAAAAAGTGACGAAGAAGAAAATCAAGACATATCTATGATGAAAAATGCTATGGAAATAGCAAGAAATAAATATCTGCGAAAACCTGAAGAAGTGACTTTCTCTAGTCCTCAAACATTAAAGAAGGAGTTTTTGGTCTTAGAGGCTACAAATAGAAGAACAAAGAATTTAGATTTATTATTTAATGCTTTAAAAACAATTAAGCCCAGTTCAGTAGCAAGTTTGAGCGAGTTTTCTCTATTTCTGGTAATTTTGTGTCCATAATAAGGACACGACTAAGCAATAAATCCATTGACGTTCTTTGCTTTTTGAAGTCATATTTTATTAAACAAAGAAAGAAGTAAAATAATAATTTACATAAATATAAAACATTTGTTAATTTCTGTGATTTTTTAAGAGTATTATTTTAATAATTTTATGTATGTACGTATGTGTATCTTATGTTTTCCTTTTTTATATTTTTGTATTATTATAAATAAAAGAGATTAAAAACTTCTATTTTAAGTTGTAAATATGTCTTGTTTTTTATCTGTAAAAATTCGAAACCGGTTTAAACCGGTTTCATGGAATAGTTAAAATTCGAAAACCGGATTTTTGAAAAGTCTGTTTTCGTATAAACCCTAGCAACATGATTGACCGTGAATGATAGTGATTGACGAATTGCAACATGTTAATACGTTGTGCAACATGTTGCACAATAATTGTTGCGCAACATGCTTGACTGTGAATAGACCCCTTTACCCTCTTTCTGTCAGTACCGGATATTCCAATTCTAAAGTTTACGACCTTGAATGACCTTGAATGACTATATCGTTGAAATTGTCTCGAAAGGAGCTACAATCGTAGGCGTTCAAAAATATGTGGTTCCATTAAAAAAAAACTAAATTGAGCTTCTGATCTCCTAAGCACCTCCACTTAAAATAAAGTTATATAGATCACGTAATGGGCCCCTAGAAACCAAATAACTTTTGTATTGCATTTCTCTCTATCTCAAAAAATGTACAAGTTATTCGGCTTGTCTTAGATGACTCACCCTGTATAATATAGAGATAGAGCTAGTTACAGCTGTGACCACTTCGCAAAACGGAAAGATCAATTTGCTCCTCCGTTAAGAATCACGTGCGCCAGATGTATCTGATACAAGCCTAACCCAGTTCGTTTTATCAAAAAATCGGATCCGTTTTCGTTTTTAATCAACATCGACCTACATTGATCAGTCGCCAGAGGCCTTTATTGTTAACAGAGATACGAGCAACCGATTTTACAATCAGCACACGGCCATTCCTAATATCCATTCCTAAATAGCTTGCTTACACATGCACACGCGAAACCAGAATCATATGTGGAACTCTCTGGTAGGCTCTATTTAAAAAGTGAAGTTTCTTTTCGTTTGAATTTTATAAAATATCAGATGATTGCACAGGTTCGTGCGCGATTTTCAAAATAAAATTCAATGATTAAATTTTAAAGAATACAGCTTTATTAATCAGTAGATTTATTTATGCAATTATGGCTTTCGAAAATTTTCAAAAAATGTTAGGATATAAAATATGACAGAATCAGTACGATTTTCATTTATTTCAGATTTAAAAAGGCTGCTACCACGGAAAATAAGATTCTATTTTATTCCACTTTCTTAAAATTCGTCTACAAAAATTGAAAATTGCATAAACATCCACAGTCTATTAATCAGTTATATATAGTCACAGTACAGTTCTTTCCTACAATTAGAAAAGCCATTCTTTAAAATCGGGCACGAACTTATGCAATCATCTAATACAAAAATATCAAATTTTTCTGTAACGAGAACATTTCCGGTATTAAAAAAGTTCTCGGTCAACATAGGAAATATCAAACATTATTTAAAATGTATAGTACCAGCAGTTAAATTGACATTCTGAATATTATTTGTTTCTAATATTCGCGTAGATAATTGACAGTTCAATACTTGTTTCTTTCTGCATAACCTGGTTCCATAGAACTTTTATTGTCCTCAATTTTCTGCCAATACAGGGTGCGGCTGAATAACATGTACAAAGTGTTTCTACATATAAATATAAATCGAAAAAAAGCAATAACATTTTTTCGTTTGACACCCCGTTTTCGAGAAAATCGAGTTTAAAGATTCGTTGGGTTCGCGCGCTATGCACGAAGTAGAATTGGTCGGCCATGATCAGACACGTCAAACGATTCCTATCGAATAGGACGCGTATTCGCTGCATATTCAAACTCGATTTTCTCGAAAACGAAACTTCGGAGGACAAAATTGTATTCTATATTTTATTCTTATTTTCTCACAAGGAATCGCCTCGTGCCCGCCAGTACATGTTACTCGGCCGCATCTTGAATAGTAGACATTTTCTCTGTGTTATCAATAAACTGTGGATCTTTCGAACCTTGGAGGTTGAAGAGCGAGCTTGGCTTTGAGAATTTTTTCATTCCAACAAATGGTTGTACTAAAACAATATTTAATGCATAAGTCGTGTCATACTTTTTTCTAGAAAATACTAAATTTTCGTTAAAAAATATCCAATAGACGTGGGATGGCAACCATGTTTATGAGACGGTTTTCTACAAAATACTAAATTTTCGTTAAAAAATATCCAATAGAAATAGGATGGCAACCATGTTTACGAGACGGTTTTTCAAAACGGGGTGTAACCATCATATCTCGAATACTACTGGATCAATTTCCTCGAAATTTTTTGCAGACATACTTGACACAATGATCTAGTTGCTGTTGTATGATTTTGTTCCAGAAAATAATTTTGTTTTAATAAATAAAAGACTATCATAATTTTTTTATCTAAAGAGAATTCCTTTCCTAATTCGGATAAAAAATAACGGAGGTACAATACCGCGGACGCCTTCCTCTAAAAACCGTCTCAAAAAATGGTTGCCATAGCAATTCTATTCGGTATTTTTTAACGAAAATTTAGTATTTTGCAGATAAAAATGTGACGTGTGCTCCGAGTGCTGTGCCGGAGTCATTTTTGACCGGGAACATCCAAATTGTCATTTAAGTACTCAATTTGTGGCAATTAAACTAACTAAATAGCTTGCTGTTTCATTGAGGATGTCGGAAAAACTAATGTATCTAATAGTGTAAGTAAATTTTTAAAAATTATTAATTAGAGCTGTGAACGGTCCTAAGCATTGCCAATTAAATAGCTATAAAAATCGTCCGAGGGTTAATATAACCATTCTTTTAAATAAGAAAATTCTCAAAGTCAAGCTCACTTTTCTACTTCCTTGGTCTACTCCCTTAATCTTTTAAGCAGATCCAAAGTAAATAATATATCGATAGCTATCAATTCTTTTAATCTCTCTAGTGTTTCAAATCACAAGTACTCATTCTCGTAATAAAGTCCGTAGTCTATTTATCAGTAATTTAATTTCACAATCAGATTCCGTCAGATTCAACGGGTTTATTACTTGCTAAGCCACCTCGCGTAGCAGTTCTTTCACAACGGCTTCCGGGATTGGATGCTTTGATCCATAAATAGATTTTCAAAGAAGCATGAAATTGAGATCTGATACGTCTTCGATAAATAATATTAGTGTCGGAGCTGCGACGCACGAGTGTGAAAGAAGGATGTCGAAGAAAACGTCGAGTGCACTACTTTCAGTATGTGCTAACTTTCGGAGCGAACAAGCTGAGATGTCGAGGACACGAACCACTTGGATTTCAGCAAGAGGTTTCGCGTTTCGTTCTCACTTACCAAGAGTGCAAGTAGATACTTCGACGATGTTTTCAGATCTTCTTTGCTACAGTTGGTCTAAGAACGATTCTCCTGTGACATTACTTAACGCAGGAAATCGATCTATTAATTAGATCGCCGACCATTAATTAAGCTAGGCACGAAATAAACAATTAACTTACGTTTTCTCAAAAATTCTGCTCGAACTTATCTGTTTCGTTTAACGACATATACAGCGAATTCAAAAAGCATTTAAACACTACGTTACGAGAAATTGTCGATATTTCAATTGTGATCATTTCGCAAAAGCACAACCATAAACCTGGACTCATTTCAAAGCTTGAAGTAAAAATGCTTCCATAAAATGAATAAAGAAACCAAACTATTGTGTGCTAGAATTATCTAGAAATTCATACAAAAAATATTTTGTTCTGTTTGGAAATATGTTCGTTAAAGTGAAACTGTATCCTCGGTTGTCGTGTTCGAGAGAATTTGGCGCTTCAACAAACGACGCTTACCGGCTAATGGTCGAAATTTAACCGTTAACAAACCTATAATTTTCTGCCCGGGCTTTTTTGCGAACCATTCCACGTTTAAAGTTGAACTAGAACAAACGAGATTAACGAATTCAGCCATTCAAACTACCAAACTTCGAATAGATTCCGCTCTTTACTCGCCCCCCGTTTCTAGTGCTCGTGTCATCTGTGCTTTTATATAATTGTTCTCCGCGATAGCAGCCTTTTCTGGTTTCAATTAATGTCTAACGTGATTCGTAAGACGCATTAATTGCCAATGTGCGCCGCGAAAGCGTGTGAAACGTCAAACGGCGACGTGAATTTTCCAAAACTTTGCGATCTACTTTCATTTACGGAAATATATACTACGTCGCGTTTGGTTGAGGCAAAAACTCGCTGACTCAGCACCAGTTTTCACCGCTAACCACTGCCTAGGTGCCAAGTTAGGGGTAGGTTAACGTGGGTATGTAGACGAGAGATTCAGATATCGAAGTGGTGTGATCAGTAAAATATTTACAGAGTCACATTGGCGGACAAGAGAGTTTAAATGTAATGTATCACCAATTTTAATTTAAAGCAGAATTGCATTCTTTATAAACATCTATTTCTAATAAAAATATAAATAGTAATGTATACGATAGCTACCACCATTTTTACAAATTGAAATTTTATTTTAAAGCGGCATTGCATCTTTTATAAACATCTACTTCTTATAAAAGTTTAAATAGCAATATATACGATAGCTACCACCATTTTTACAAATCGAAATTTTATTTTAAAGCAGCATTGCATTTTTTATAAACATCTACTTCTTATAAAAGTTTGAATAGCAATGTATACGATAGCTACCACCATTTTTACAAACCGAAATTTTATTTTAAAGCAGCATTGCATTTTTTATGAACATCTACTTCTTATAAAAATTTAAATAGTGATGTATACGATAGTTAACACCATTTTTACACACTGAAATTTTAATTTGAAGCAGAATTGCATTCTTTATAAACATCTATTTCTAATAAAAGTTTAAATAGTAATGTATACGATAGTTACCACCATTTTTACACACTGAAATTTTAATTTGAAGCAGAATTGCATTCTTTATAAACATCTATTTCTAATAAAAGTTTAAATAGTAATGTATACGATAGCTATCACCATTTTTACAAACTGAAATTTTAATTTAAAGCAGCATTGCATTTTTTATAAACATCAATTTCTTATAAAAGTTTAAATAGTAATGTATACGACAGTTAACACCATTTCGCACACTGAAATTTTAATTTAAAGCAGTATTACATTTTTTATAAACATCAATTTCTCATAAAAGTTTAAATAGTAATGTATACGACAGTTAACACCATTTCGCACACTGAAATTTGAATTTAAAGCAATATTGCATTTTTTATAAACATCAATTTCTCATAAAAGTTTTAATAGTAATGTATACGATAGTTACCACCATTTTTACAAATTGAAATTTTATTTTAAAGTAGCATTGGATTTTTCAGAAATGTTTACATCCGTGGGGGACCTTGTAGTTCTCGGAGGAGAATAGGTTGGAACTCCCTGTCATACATCGCTCAAGATTTTTTATTCAAGATATTTTTGCCATAAAAATGGACGACGAAGAGCCCTTACTTACTGCTATAACAAAAACAACTGGAAAGGAACTTCTCCTTTCTTATAAATAATGATCAGAACAACTTACCCCGCTCTTACGCTTAGGTTCTGGCGAGAAGCAGTTCGACTAACAGCGGAAGACGTGTAGTGCGGAGTAGGGATATCACGCGATCCCTACAAGTTCTTCACTGCCACCTCCTGATGGACGCTCAGTACATCCTCCACCTTGTGCAAGCAAATTGCAACGAACAAGGTTCGCGTAAAGAACTTGCTGCACTTGGGCACTTGCTGGGGAGTGCAATGAGCGGAAACCTACAGTAGTGTCTCATAGCTGTGCCACGGAGTGTACCAGAAATCCGTGAAATTTTCTCAACGACTCATTATTTCGTACAAATATAGCTTGCGATGAATTTCGTTGTTTCCGCGGTTAAATTACTGATCGTTCTTAATTGTAACAGTCGTTAGCACGCGGTTCGCATCCAGGAAACATCGCTCACGTTTTCTTCGGTTCGGCGGATAACTGCGAGTCACCTTTACAGGATTAAACTGTTTACAAGGAATCAACTTCTAAATTACGAGGTCGTAACGTCGACAGCTTTATGAAATCCCCGTTTCGTCCGGGGTGTGTAAAGAATCCCTTCGAGGTATTTTAAAGCTTCCGTGCGATTCTGTAGAAACATCATTACACTGAGATAAAGTTGTTAGAGCGGCGTGGTGACTTGAGAAGTCGGGCGGCGACGGGAACGGCAGAAAGTATTGCTGTTTGCGCTGTAACCGTTGAATATTTCTCTTTGTAACCATAAGACCGAGATGCGGCTCCCTTTGTACGTGTTCCGAAAGAAATGCCTAATGGTTTCCGCTTAATTGCTTTCTACGTACGGGAGGACCTGCCTTCACGTTCGTTGGGTTCATTTCGCCGGGTGTGCGCGGAATTAGCGCAAGTAACATTGTTTATAACTTTTTAATGGACGTGAAGAATGAGAAACAAAAGGCGCCACGGTAAAGAGCTATTGTCGAGACATCGCAACGGAAACTGCTCGAAGTGATCACTGCTCCCCTCTCTGTCTTTCTTCGCTTTTAACGACCGCTTTGAACCCGAGACTTAAAGTTACGACGAAGCTCAATGAGGGCCCTGTACAAGCAAGCCAGACTTCTTCTTCGAATTTCGAGGAAAGTAGATGCGTTTTGCGCCGCGTGCGGCTCGCTGCTGGCGAGGCTGCCGGATTTTCTTCGAATTACTCATGAACAATCTCGGGCGTAATCTTCGGCAGAGACCCATCGTGGTGCTCGCAGGCCTTAGGCACTTTTCTAACGACTGCGCCATCAGCAACCCCTCGTACCCACCCCCTCGTCAGACGTATTCGTCGACTGTCCTCAGGACTTCTTTTTTTTTGGTGACAATCCCGTTCGCACCAGCAAGTTGTACTCAAAAACTCGAGTTTCACTGCTGAGTGAAAGAGCTCCTGCTCCCGCACCCTTCACCCCTCCAAACCGCCGCTACTGGCTCAATAACTACGGTGGAAACCGTTCTTTTACGCTGTAGAGTCTGACTATCGAATTTAAATTAATTTTGTAGATTGATCGTAGATATTTCTCGTAGATGATAATTCTGTTCGTAGACGCGATATTTTTCGTAGCTCGTAAATCTGCTCGTAGACTACACGTTTTTCATGGGCTCCTGTGCTTCTGAATGAAACGGTTGTCATTTTCAGTGACTACAGAAACTATTCAATGATTCCTT
Organism: Lasioglossum marginatum; assembly: GCA_028455795.1. Lineage (NCBI taxonomy): Eukaryota > Metazoa > Arthropoda > Insecta > Hymenoptera > Halictidae > Lasioglossum > Lasioglossum marginatum. Next base: position 1,013,907 of record CM052257.1, on the reverse strand, counting down.
CCATCGCTATCGTTCATATACAGGATGTTTAGTCAGCTACAAAATGCATTTGAAAGAAATTCAAAAAAGAAATTTGTTCATGAAGAGTGAAGGTCGCATTAATCTTTTTAAATGGCGTTACATATTTTTTAGTATATGTTCTAGTATACTATGACCTTGACACGACCTTCACAGTAAGGCTTTAACAGGCAGGCATGACTAGACAGTGGAGTTTATGCAGTTACGACAAGAGTGAGTAGGTGTAATTTACAACAGTAAAAACATTAATAGAATTTAAAGATACTGTTACATTATTTTCAATCTATCAAATATGGTAAGAAAGAAAATAATATTCTGTTTTCGCTACAGTTTGTAGCCATTCAGATAGAACATTTTTATTTTGCATAAAGATTCGCTGTCCACTCATGATCCAACAATCCCATAAAATTGCTATACACTGATTTTTGCAACTGTATTGCACGATAATTGCAGATATCTAGGTTTCTTTAGCTTTTTTAGAACATTTGGTATTTTACTTCGTAAAATATTTATACTTATTTAACGTATTTATATTTATTCATAGATTTATTCAATAACATATTTTCGATTCTGTTCTATTACTTCTTGCCATTTTCGAGGTAACTTCTCGTGTTATTGAATAAATATATGAATAAAACCCTTAATTTTATCTTCGATTTTTAATTTGAAGACGCTACGAACTTTCTTTCCGACCCAATATTATACTTCATAATCGGAGCAAACACCTAAGGGTTGAAGAATGGTGTTCTTAAAATTTCGCCAGTCATAGAGCTGATGTCCGCATTGCAGTTATCACCGTCTGTAGGGTCAGTAACCGGTGTAATAACACTTTAGTCATAAAGATATTTTTGCTTAAGACCAAACTCTTTTGGTACGATCAGGTTTACGACCCGAACGACAGAAAACTGCTATCTTCGAGATATTCTCGATAAATGGTGCTTTCAGTTGTCTACAAATCATCGTTGGGGTTAATGACCAAGCGAGTAATTTATGGCTACACGTTTTTGGCCAACACATTCACTCCGCCGTTCTAGCTGCCAACTCAAAAACGATTGACGTGCCATAAACCTCAGGTTGCCTATAGTTTGGAGTTCACTAAACGGTTGGGTATTTACCAATTCAAACATGATTGACCACGATGGCCCAACCATTCCATCACAATCATATATTTTTCTAGATCAGAACATTACCTGCTAGTGACTGCTTAATAGTTCTTTTATGTCTATAATTTATGGTTAACAACTTCTCGATAAATTTTCCAATAGCAACAGTTACTTCAATTGTTAATCAACAAGTCACTCGAATTAATCTAGTCTAATAATTAAACTGCACATTTTATGCACATTCCGCAAATTTGAAAAGGTGAAATTTAAAACAGTAGGAAGATTAAATGAATTTAAGAATGTGAATATATTATTTTCTGCAGAATTTATGCATCTGTAACAGATTCTTTTATATCTGTCTCATTTATGGTTAATAACTTCTAGTTAAATTTGTCAACAATAGTTACTTCGATTGTTAATCAACGAGTCACTTGAATTAATATAGTATTATAATTAAACTGCAAATTTTATGCACATATGGCAAATTCGAAAAGGTGAAATTCAAAGCAGTAGGAAGATTAAAAGAATTTGAGAGTGTCAATGTATTATTTTTAATCTATTAAAATTATTCAAGGAAGAGAAAACTATATACTTGGTTTCTATTTCTCGCAATTGAAAGTATTTATTTTGCATGAAGATCTGCAGTCCACAAACAACTTTTTCGGAATTATATATATTTAAATGAGCATTTTCATGCTCCTTTTTTTATTCAAAATCCTATTAACCTAACTTGTTAAGACAATGAGAGAAAATTCTAGAAATTTGTAGTTGTTTAAATAATACCTACGTTATTTTCTAATCCAAATGTTAACCCTGCACATTTGTAGGCAAAAGTACAAAAATATGTAAAACAGACTGCATTTGCAAATTTTCTAGCAATTCTCTTCCGAGAAGAATTTTCTAAGTTCAATTTTTGTATCAAGTCATATGAAATTTTGTCAAAATTTCGCTTCTCCATCCTTTGCTAAAAATGCACCAACCAAAATTCGCACGTTCGGGTAACCTTCGGATTAAACCACTCACACATAGTTAAGTCGGTGTGCGAAATGCTCGTGACGTCCAATGATATTGATTGGACAGTCCCGACGTCCATAATCTGTGATCGCGAAAATAAAATTTCGGTTCGTTGAATCTTTTCATGAAGTCTCAGGTGCTTATTCCCGTCATATAATTTTAATCTATGTACAGCGGCGGACCATTAATTTTGGGACCCTGGGCTAGCACTGTTTGGGAGTCTACCCAATTAATCCAAATCAACTCGAGTGCCAAAAATTGTTTTATAATTTACCTTTTCTTAAGTCGTTAATTTAAATTGTTATAGTTCGTTTTAAAGTTCCAGCTTCTGTGAAATGATATTTTTCTACGCGAATTCAATATATAATTTTCATTTTCTATATAAATTACATCGTTTATGTCTGATTTTATATAACTCTTTTATGCATTGTGTTGCGATTATAAATTAATCAATTTCCCATTTGTTTATGTCTTCTACCGTATAATTTTTAAATACCTACTTCAAGAATATTCAGACAACATATAAATTGAATGTATCTATTTTTGCAAAATATCGATAATTAAAATAAATAAATTGAATGAAATTTTAAACAAACTGATACCTTAAAGTATGTACATGATATAAAGTATAACGTTATACGTGTGTTTATTTAGTTATTGTAATATTTTATTGTTAACGAAGCATGAAAATTTGAAATGAGTGCAGTAGAATTCCGAAAATATAATTTTTCGGAGAAACAACGACGTGTCAGGTATGGTAAACTTTTTCTACTGTTTCTAATTATTCAAAGGAAATACGTTCGCGCGATATTATTGCGACATTCACAAGAAATTGACAAATTAAGGCGCGATAGCATGCAAAGTGCGCACGCGCATATGTATGATATAACTCAAGAGCAGCGCGGATTAGAATCTGTGAAGCTTTTTTCTCTTGTAACGTATATTTTGCGTCAGGATTCCACTTTACAACGAAACCTCCATTGCCATACTTCCAGCGCGAGTCTATCAATCGATTCGTACTCAAACGTCTATCGATTTGACGTTTCATATAATGTAGTGCCTTTACAAAAAGCCAACGATGGGAGCAACGCGACGAATAAAGTGAATGGCAGGTGCAAATCCCGGCCATTAGAAAGACCCTTGAACGCGAACATGCGATTCTGTCACTACAGTTGACGTACACACGATTATCCGTTCGGGTTTCAGTCATTAACTAATCAGTGAAGAATGGCACACGTAATTTTATGTGCAATCTGTCGTTTTGCAACCAAAGTTTATACATTCACTGCAACAGTAAACAAATTAGTATAAAAAGCTCGCAGATAAGATTTATTTACAAGTTTCCAGTTTATTGAAATTATGAAAACGTTTCTAAGAGAGTTTCTTTATAAACATGTTCCAATACAGATTATAATAATAACTGTATGAAATCTGAATACACACCTAATCTTGTCAGTATTGTGAAATGATACACTTCTTATACAGACTGTCTCAAAAATGTTGTATTTCCTTGAAAGGGCTGAAAAAGTAATTTCAAATGACCTCAGGAATCAGCCCTTTGAAGTAAGTACAACAGTTTTGGGACATTCTGTATACATTAATACACAGTTGCTTTCAAAACTACATGGTTGTAATACTAAAACTACTTATTCTTTTTAGAACTGGTATTCAAGTATATTATATTTAATGAATTTTTATATTTGCTTTTGTGTTCATTAAAACTTTAGAGTAGTATACTTTATGTAACTGATTGAGATAGTATATAAAAAATAATATAAAATCGAAAGTTATTTAATAATATAAGAAAAGACAAAATGTATTGTAATATTCTTATATCTCGTATAAAACTCGGTCCACGTAACAGATTGTAATAAATATTAGTTTTCAAATGTGGTAAGAAAATTTCTTAAGTCTGAAAAACATATTTTTCATCCACATAGTGGACATGGTATGTCCATGGTATTATTAGACTAAATAAAAAGACAACGAGAATTGTTTTATAGCCTCATTTTAATTTAAAGACTGTCTAAATGTAAACTCGATAATTTATGCAAGTGGTTGTAATAGTTTGATCATAAGTTGAGTTGCTCGACGAAAGTGCTGCCTACATCAAAGTTCTGACGTTTTACACACAATCTTCAGTTTTCGAAGCTCTATCGAAAGCTAGTTCGAAAATAGGCTGTCACTAACATGCAATTTTGATTCTGTCGAATATCACAGTTACTTTGGCAGAAACTGGCTTTTTGAAGGTTCTAAAATACGCGCAGCATAGTCAATCACATTCTTCTTATCTGAACGCACTTTTACCTTGGGTCGTATGTGAAAGCTTTTACTATTGATTTTCGAGGCAAATACTTCGTCCGGTATGCATAAAGTATGAAGGATGAAATATTTACTAGAACTGGTATTCACTATATTTTCTGGTGAATACATAAAATAGCTATGCGTGATACGTAGTTTTTAAAAATATTTTACAAATACGAGCAAAATCAATTTTCTTTCTTAATACTCCTTTGTTTCATTCTCTCTCACTTGTTCGATTATTGATTTCCCGATTGATAAAGCTCCGAAGAATTAATAAAGCAAATACTTGAACCACCATGTGAATACTAGTAATATTTAATTAATACTAGTCATTTTTTACCTAGTCTAAGTAACAGAATATGCATGAGAAATCTAGTAGCATTTATTTTAGATTTCCCAATAGTTACTACCTACTGCTAGTAATATTTACTTAAAATTTTCCAAAATTTACTACCTAGTGCTAGTAAAACATTATGTATAATAAATCTAGTAATATTTACTTAAAGTTTTCCAAAATTTTCTACCTAATACATAATGAAACGTTACACATAAGGAATCCAGCAATATTTACTTAAAATTTTCCAAAATTTACTACCTGGTGCTAGCAAAAGATTATGCATAAGAAATCAAGTACTTTTACCTACACTCAATATTTGGAAGCATTTACATATTTTTTTGCATACGAACCCTTCTTTCGTCGAGAGCCAGATCCTATATAAACAATGTCCCTATTCTTTAACCAAGCGACGCTATGTCGGGCCGCCCGACATACTTAAACATTCCTAACTTTCTAAACGTTGTGTCCACAGGCACCCTACATATGATGTCCGCGCAATTTTGCAAAATTTAGAAAGGCTCTATTCAACCCCCGTCCCTCTCATAAATCAGCCGAGAGCGAAATAGCGTCAGGCTATCTGTATTCAGGTTCTTTTAACCCCCCAGTTCACGAGTAAAGAGAACTCCCGCCAATGCATGGAAAAAGTTCAAGGAACCTAACATTCTGTCTGTAGTTTTACTGATAAGAGAGAGTGCTTTCTTCTTATAATAAGATTATTCTTTTATTCTACAAATCAATTGAAAATAAACACAGAATATAGCATATTATGGCATTTTGTTATAGATAATGGCAAAAATAGCAACAGGAACACCAATAATTTTGAGCTCTGAATCATTTACATAAATATTACAACTAAATGCCGTTTTTAGAATATCAATTTAATTGTAATAATTACTTAACATTACTATATTACTACCCATTTAATAGTAATACATACTGAGAATTTGCAGCAATGATTAAGAACTCTTTTAATATCGATGAACAAAATATGTGTTCCTGCTACAGAAAAATATTCATTTTAATACATATTTTATACTTACAACATAGCACATATTATCAAAATATTATCATAATAATTACGATATTAGCATATTAGCAACTAGTATCAAGCAAAGTCTGCTGATTCTTTCGAAATATTTTTATCAACATTTAAACAAATTCTGAATTTTAGCGTCTATAACAGCGGGGGGTTTCCACTTACCTTCCACCACGTCCTCGGCGCGCCGGTTTCCGGTGAAGATGGCACAAAGGTACCCTTGTGGGCGAAAGTTTGCCAAACACCATGGACTTTCTTTCCGATTTGAAATTCGCGCCTCACCTTTACCCTTGGTGCAGGCGGAGGCTAACTCCCTTTGCCTTTCTGTCAACTCGACAACTATTAGGTCCCCAGAAAAGTTCATGGAGTCTCCTGAGCAATGTACTTATAATCCTTTTTTTCCTGAGACATAGGATCTCGTTTGACCTGGCGTGCGTGCAGCAGTCTGCAAAAGTTTTTCGTGGAATATTTGGACGGAATATACAAACGAGAGAATGTAAACAAGTGTAAAGTGTACCTTAATCACATTATGCTTGAAGTGTCCAGGAAACTTGCGCTACTTCGGCAAGCAATTTTTATTTTGAGAAGATTAGCCACACGAATCGCTGAAACGCGCGATCCTGAGAAAGAAATTTAAAAATTAAAAAAGTCCTACAAGAATACATCGACGAAGTTTTAAGGGGAACAACCAAGAGGCTCATTATGATAATTAGACTGCGGATCTTTATGAAAAATAAAAATCGTCTGCATCAATTGCAAGAGCTAGAAACCAAATTGGATGTTATTTCTTCCCTTAATGATTTTAATAGAGAAGAAATAATATAGAGACATCTTCGATTTTTAAAATTTTCCAACAATTTTGAATTCCATCTATTCAATTTTCGTATAAATCTATATAAACAATATGTGCAAATCAATATAAACTAAATCCAAGACTGGATTCTGTGGACAAGGAAATTGAGTCCTTTCTCGAACCTAATCGCTTCCAGACATGATGATTCTTCTCTCATATAGATTCTTTTAAATCACTACGTAGGTATCCATAATTTGTAAAAGATCCACCGCAACAGATTCCGTAACCTGGAAGTAATAAATGGAAATACAGTAATTTATACACGATATTTGGGAAGAATTGATCCCTACTACTACCGGGTAAGTACACCTCTTTGAGGAGTCAAGGAGATCGATTGCCGAGAAGTGCAACATGATATTAGGTTAGATATAGCCGTGAGACAATACTACAATAATTCAATGAGAAAACTTTGTCGGTTTTAATTATCATTTAATAAAATTTTTATCGACGTATTTGTGAATTTTTTCTGATCAAAATGAGACCAAACATGGCACAATTCTGATCATATTTATTTGTTCAATTCACGATGCAGTAGAACCTCGATTATCCGAACCGATGATATCCGAATGTTTCATATGCAAACGGCGGATCTTCTGCATTAATGACAAAAATGAGTAGGTGTAATTTAAAACAGTCAAAACGTTAGAGAAATTTAAAAATACTGTTATATTATTGACAACCTATTAAACATATTAAGAATGAAAATCAATTTCTATGTCACCCTGTTTGTTGGAATTCAGGTAGAAAATATCTATTTTGTATAAAGATCCGCTGTCTACTCATATGTAAACAGTTAAAATTAAAACGAACCACAAAACACAATTCATTGTAAAAATTAATAATCTAGCTCTATAGTTAGGTAACTGTTTCATTATCCGAACATATGAGTTCCATTGTTTAGTTCGGACAATCAAGGTTTTACTTATTTACTTTAATTCCTCTACAAATAACTTTTTTCGTAACAATAATTCATATTAGAGGAGCTAAACTACTGGAACTAGAGAAACATTGTGCACGGAGAAATGATGTATTTTAGTAAATATTAAAAAAAAATATATACATATATTATAGTATATAACATTATATATTAATGTATATATATAGTATATATATAATAATATATAATACATGTACATACATATATACATATAATAATTTAAAAAATGGAAATCCATCGTATGTTTATGTCGGTACACAAATTGTTAATTACCAGTCGTGGAAGTTGAAAAAATTGTGCTTCTGCATATTGTAATCCGAATAAATAAACGAGAAGCTGACATCGAAATGTCTAAATCGTGTTCGTTAGGAACATCAATTACATATTCGATAATTACGTTAGGATATGCAAAACGGCAATTATCACTCTGCTGTGTCCCCTTGTAAAAGTTTCAGAAGTGTTCCTTTGTGGACCGTAATCCGGTTAAATAAATGGAAACCCAGTATCGGAAGCAGGTCTATATAAGTATTCTTTCGAAACAATCGCGAACGACTACGCGTTCCACTTTGCATTTGTTTTGTAAAAGGTCTTTGTCGAAATGCGATGGTAATATGAAATTACCCGGGAAATTATGTAATAAAAAAGGATGCCAAAGAGCACGGAAGAAGAAGAGGGCACACTCGGTACATCGCGAGATAACTGAAAACATTTTCCGCCAATAGAGAAATATGCCGGATAAATGTAGCAGATAAAGCTTCAAAAGAAAATTCTAATTGAACGGAACTGGAAGCGCACGAAGTTAATCGATAAGAACATGGCCACATATCTAAAAAGACTATGCTCTCTCTCTCTCGGTCCCTCTCTCTCGACAGATGGTTATCTTTTAATTGAATCCAGATAACAAACTCCATTAAATTTGTAATAGCGAAAGTTGATAGTGTCTAATGCCTCCGAAAATGTAAAAATAAAAATAAATTTTTGAAAATACCACGTTTTTAAAACGGACTAAAAAGTATAAAATAAATTTTTAAAAAACACCACGTTTAAAAAACGGACTAAAAAGTATAAAATAATTTTTTCTAGCCCCATACAGATTCCTAACCCCGTACAGATAGTCCTGAAAATTTGTGATTGTGAATTTTTAATAGCTATGAAAATACTTGTAAGATTTAAAACGAAAAACGTGGGGCGCAAGACTAAGTGAACTATTCATGCATCAATTATCTATTGTATGCGCCCCACGTTTTTCGTTTTAAATCTTACTAGTATTTTCATAGCTATTAAAAATTCACAATCACAAATTTTCAGGACTATCTGTACGGGGCTAGAAAAAATTATTTTATACTTTTTAGTCCGTTTTTTAAACGTGGTGTTTTTTAAAAATTTATTTTATACTTTTTAGTCCGTTTTAAAAACGTGGTATTTTTAAAAATCTATTTTTATTTAAATAATTATTTTCTGCTTTTTAGTCTTGTATGTGTGAAATTTTACAATCGATTTTGAACATTTTGATGAGATTATAACAAAGACGTAGTAAATTTCAGACGGTATTGCGACGCGTCATATCGAAAAAAAAGTGGTAACAAACGCCGTGGTAAAATGTCAAAGATAAAGGTCCGACGAAGAATTTCGGTGTAACTGTCCTTTCGCTTGGTAAACAAACATTATAGTATAATAATACGTAGTAACTTTGTAAACACCGCACGGAGCTCGAAAGCACACTAAGCTCCTTCGGTGCGAAGCGTGTCAGTGGAGTGGGGATGAGTCAGAGTGGGAACCGAGTGGGTACTACCGATCGTCGCGCGGAGAGGTGTAACGGTTAAATTTTTAACCCTTTGCACTCGGAGCTATTTTAACTGGAATATTAAACATTTCTTCCGATCTGGAATATTCCATTCCCTATGATTCTTGAAATTTTGTGGATATGAAATTGGTATAATACCTCATACAATCCCTAAATGTTTAGTAATTGATTAGATACCGATATATTTAATAATGTAAACAATATTTTGAATAATGGTACAGCAATTTTTAGTGGTGCCTAAGAGGGGACAACCGAGTGCAAAGGGTTAATAGTTTATATCAGTTGTAATAAAATTTGTACCGAACAGACATACAAGAAAGCGACCTAATAAAAACGTGGTAAAATATTTAATGGCATACCTGGTGATTTGGCGACTTCCTTGTGAGAATCATCATTAACGAACTGCTCCTTTTTTGTAGACACTATTTTGAGATTATAACGGAGACATGTAGTAAATTTCAGACGGTATTGCGACTGCATCATATCGGAACGCCGTGGTAAAATGTCAAAGATAAAGGTTCGACGGAGAATCTCGGTGTAACTGTTCTTTCGCTTAATAAACAAACATTAAAGTATAATAATACGTAGTAACTATGTATACACCGCACGGAGCTTGAACGCACACTGACCGCCATCGGTGCGAAACGGGCCAGTGGAGTGGGGATGAGTCAGAGTGGGAACAAATAGTAGAAGAGGGAATGCTGAACGCGATAACGTCACGCGCGGTGGCGGGGGGGGGGGGGGCAAGGTTAAATTTATTAATAATTTATATCTCCTAAACGCATAGGCTTTTTCAAAAAATTTTTTTTAAATATCGCATTGTCATCCAGTTCTGAGCTATGTTTAAAATTTCAAGTCTCTAGCTCATCAGGAAGTTAGTTTAAAATCAATTGCAAAATTTGTCTCCCAACAGAAAGACAGACAGACAAGAAAGCGTGCTAATAAAAACGTGGTAAAAATAAGAAACGATGACTCAATGGTGTTTGGTCACTTATTTTACTCTTACTCTATATCCAATTTCGTTTACCTCTAATTGTAACGGCGTTTGTTGCTTTTGCAGAGTGCGCGGTGAAGAACGGAGGAGCGGTAGTGGAGCACCATCAGTCTTCTTACTGGGAGCAACCCTTTAGCCAGCCATACTTCGACAACACGACGAAGAGGGAGACCACGACGACCGTCGGGCAGACCGCTCACCTGCATTGCAGGGTGCGCAATCTTGGCGATCGCTCTGTAAGTTTCGAGTTACCTTATTGCCTTGACCCCCATGTAATAAGGAACGCGAGCGCACAGACGCGTCGTGTTTCATGGATGAGCAACCGTCTGATGAAACCGTCCCGCTCGGTCCACCCGCCAACGCTTTTCACTCCGACTTTTCCCTTCGTTTCATCGACCGGGGATTTTCTGGCAATTTCTGCCGCGATTTCCGGAGCTGATTTTAACCCTCCTGACAGTGGGGGCTGTGCTTCTTGCGCTGGCAACGACGCGACACTCCGGAAAAGTGAAAGCGGATAAGGCGCCGCTTAATTTTTAACACGTTGGACAAACTGAATATCTTAGAACGTCCCCGTGATTTTTTAAAGAGGCCTGCCTCCTCGAGCGAATCTCAAACGATAATGAATTCTCTTAGTTCTCTCGGCAGTCTCGCTCGGCAATCAATCTCTCGGCAAAAGTACATCTTCGCTATAGTTTCCTTTTGTAACCGCTTACTCAAACAACGATCGCGATTTTATTCCATCGGTCACGCGAAGAATCTATGTAATTCTAATTGCATCTCTGTTCGAATAGAATCGCTCTAATCGTAATTATAAAGTGACGACTCTTAAACAAGAAAGGTTTTATAATAAAGAAACGTAGTAAACCACGTGTGTTTTAAAGTAACGTTTATTTCGAGTCCAATTTCAAAGTGAACGCGAGCTCGTGTAAGTGAACGCTAATTCGTGCACGCGAAATTATCTACTACAATTCATTTTGTTCCAATCGCGAACATTTTCTGGCGATGGCGCCGGGTTCGTGCAACGGTCTCTTATTTCGAAACGTATGTTTATCGTTATCGTACCGAATTAAATAATTTATCTTCATAATTGGCAAAATGACGAATAATTGAACAGCATTAAAACGTATTATAATTTCAACGTAAAAAGAGATATATCTAGCATCAAAAACGGAGCTTTGTATAAATGGCTGTCGCGCCCTTCTAGTTTAATATAATAGGGTGTACTACTTCCTTGTAAGCGGTGATTCCTGAAGTCATTCGAAATAATTTTTTCCAATCCGGATGCGGCAACAGCGTTTTCCGTTAATAGTTCCTTAACAAAGCTGCGGAGAACATTTCCGCAAAGGAGAAAGTTATTTCAAATGATTTCAGGAATCACCCCTTTCTAGGAAGTACAAAAATTTTGTATATTTTGTAAATACAGCGAAAGATATTGTTTAAAATTAGTACCAT
>CM052257.1:971116-1001955 GCA_028455795.1 Lasioglossum marginatum | reverse complement strand
TGCATAAAGATCCGCAGTCTAGTGATTAGTCTATTAGTTCTCCAGGATGAAAATAGAAATGGTTTTGCTATTAGCACCGCATGAACCTCATCTGTGCAAAGTATTAATTTTTAAATTTTCGAGTTAAGCAACACTCGTTGTAAAAGGGAATTTTTGTTGCAAATACATCCCTTCATTTATTAAACGGGAGTAGTCAACTCGAAGCACTCCATATATCATCGCGAACTAGTTGGCGCGAAACTTGAATGGAGCCCCAATGCAAACAGTAGTTATCAGAAAAAGTTCCGGACCATGAAAAACACGCGTAAGTGGTCTTAAACGAGCCAGTGTTTTTTCAGATCCGTGCTGTTTTTTGAAGCCTAAAAATTAACTGTTAACCGTAAGCGTAATTTTACCGCCACGTTATTGCAGAGGAAATTCTAACGAAACTTCTATTCAAATTCAATGAAATTTTTGTAAAGAAGATTCTACACTAATCGCAAGTAAAGAATTCATAAGAAATTATTAGATAGCCAAGATAGAGAAATATAGAAATTATAACAATATAATCATATTGACCATCTGTAAACTACGAGAAAATTCATATTCGATAATAATAAAACAATCCAATTTTTTACAATATTTATGTCAATATATGTATTAAATTGTCTCGCAAGTAAGGCGATTTTCTTTTCTATTTTTGAAAGACGAAATACAGAAAGATAAATCACCAGCAAAATCTTTTAAATAGCATTTGTATCAGTCATTTACCGTGAAGTCTTGATCTAAGAAAATCCCTCCGGTAGTAAGTATTAAACGTAAATAATAAAGTAAATTACATCGTATTTAGTGTAATTCCAAGTTGGCGAAAGTCCCATAAAAAGATAATGAAAAATAAAGAAGTTTTGTAATTGGATTAATGAAATTTGAAAATGAAAATACAGTTTCCGTTTTCTTGGATCGAGGCTCTACTGTACAGCGTTCTCTTGATTACAGAAAATGAGGAAAAATATATGCATAAAACACTAGTGACTATGATTACATGTTTTGTATTTCGTTCTTCTATGATATGAATAAATAATTGCTTTACTAATGGGAAAAATCGTATCGATTCTTCAAACGTGACATAAACCGAATTGAATGATTTATTGTTCCATAAACTGTACTTAAACGTGGAGTCAATAAAAACCAGAAAAAAGTATGCAAATGTAATAGTCTCGCTGTTACTGTACAGAATCACTTTAAACGCAAAACAAGCGTTGTAAATCAGCGCATTAAACTCGAATAAAAGGTCCAGCATTAGTGACGGCTGCGCTGCCTCAGTTGCATTTCTTTCGCCTCATAATAAAATGCCTCTCCATAAATCGTACTCGTGCTACAATAGGTGATCACGTGAAACTTCGATTAATTTACATAGATGATGCATCATTATGCTTTATTTGTACCGCAGTAATAGCGTATTTGTGTACAAGTGAATTGCACGATGACTGCATAGCTTGTAATACGATTAACGAAACAACTAATAACAATATTCTTTCACATAAATATGAAAGAAGTTGAAGAGTAACATCATTACGAAGTTCTCGATAAAGATAACAATTGTTTGATTATGCATAATATTATTTATAGTGTATACAAGAATATATACTAGAATGTACTATAATACATATACTGGAGTGAAAATGGAGTGGACTTGAAAATACTAATGTACTAGGATATTTTGCAATGTACAGGGTGTCCCAAAAATGTTGTACTTCCTTGAAAGAGGCGAGAAAGTTACTTTAAACCCTTGCCCTACGATTTATTTTACTTGTAGTTCGTAATTTCCTAAAAAAGGAGAAAATTTATATCTATCGTATACCAACATGTTCTCCAATAACTATACATTAACAAAACCAAAATAGAATTTCATCTCGGTTTAAAGGAAATTAATAACACAAGTATATATTTATTAGACTCTGTTCTGAATCTTCAACACGAGTCTGACACGATATTGTAGTAGACACCCCTTTCAAGGCACTACAATATTGTTCGGACACCCTGTACTATCATGAACTAGAGAGTAGTATTAAATACTCCATAATATACTAGAATATATTGAAATACTCCATAATATACTAGAATATACTGAAATACTCCATAATATACTAGAATATACTAAAATACTTCATAATATACTAGAATATACTAAAATACTCTATAATATACTAGAATATACTAGACTGTACTAGAACATACTAAAATATACTAGAATGTACTAGAACATACTAAAATATACTAGAATACAGTAGAACATACTTGTATATACTAAAATATACTAACATAAACTAGAATCTACTAGAATATAGTAGAACATACTAGAATATGTTAGAACATACTAGAAAGTACTAGAATATACTATTATGAACTAGAATACCATTCTAGAATTTATGGAATCTATTAAAATTCACTAGAATATACTTACATTCTACTAAAATAAATAATAAAATCAAATTTACCGTCGGAATCGAAGTGAAACTCAAACAGGCGCGTTCGGATGACAGGCAATATCTGTACAGTGTCCTTAATTGATACTTGGTAAACGAAAACTTCTTGCTACAATTAATTTCCCGCGAAGACATTTCGGGGCATCAATTCTCTGTTCTCAACATCGTTCAGCGCGGAGAATAAACGTTCCGCCGATAAGCCATCCATTTCCCAAGGTTCCCGCGTGCTCCTGTTCTAATTATATCTGACTGAAAGTTAAATTGAACCGTGAAGTTTTTTGCGGCGAAAAATTACAGGCTCAACATTTGGGGCCTGGATAATTGAGTTCGATAGCGGTCAGCGGCGCGGCGGCGAACGAAGATTATTGCGGATCAGTTAAATGTTTTCACGTCGAGAGCTTTGTCGAAAGTTTTTTCCCCTCCTCCCTCGTTCTCCGCCCCCACCAGCTACGAAACGCGATTTTGCCGCGATTCGATGTAATAATACGAAATTCGGACAGACAAAGCTCGTCCGAAAAGAGGGGCAGATTTTCTCGATAATTCCTCGTTGGATTTAGCAAAGCATAGAAGCGTAAATTTTATCTCTGTTCCGCCACGCTTTATCCAATAAATACTGAAATACTGAGTTTTTTATAAAATTATTCGAGCGTAACGCTCTGGAAGGTTATAAGGATTTATTCTCGTTCGTATATGTACGCCCCTCTTGCTTATTATATTTTCGGTCGGCTTTGTTTTTACATTTCATTATGTTCGTTGTTGACGTTCCGTTATTTTATCCCGACGGGTAAACGAAACGAATCACGTCCGGTATTAATTCCATTTCCGATCTATTTCACGTGCAGCAGCTATAATTACTTTTAATGCTAATAATTATATTGATTGTCCAAACGACTTCAATCTCTCTGTAAAGCTAGAAGAATTAGTTTAGTAAATAAGGTCTAAAAAATATGTTGGAAAAATGCATTTGGTCGAAATTGTGAAAAACAATAGTAAAAATTGAGTTTTATACCTTTTTTAGCTGGGCCAATAAGGAATATTTAAAAGCTGTGTTTGATCAGCTGGTATAAATTATACACGCTCTGAAAATTTCATTGAAATTGGTTAATTGGTTTACGAATTATAAACGATCAAAAGTGGTAAAAAGACCGAAAATCTTGAAAAATTGCAATTTTTAGTGCCAGCAAAATTGAGTGGATGAAATTCAAAAAGGTTGGAAAATTAAAAAAATTGAAGATATCAATATACGATGTATCCTCTATTAAAATCATTGAGGGAAGAAATAACATTCAGTTTAGTTTCTATTTCTTCCTGTCGATGTAGACAATTTTTATTTTGCATAAAGATCCGCGGTCTACTCATAATTATACAAGGAGTTACTATTGCAATAAGTTTAAAGCTAGTTTTGTATTGATTTAAGTACATAAAAATTCTGATTTGCTTACAGGTCTCATGGATCAGACAACGAGACTTGCACATACTCACCGTAGGAATCCTAACATACACAAACGACCAGCGTTTCCAGTCGTTGCACAGCGATGGAACTGACGAATGGACCTTGAAGATCACTTCACCACAGGTTCGGGATAGTGGAATCTATGAGTGTCAAGTTTCCACCGAACCGAAAATTAGCCAGGCTTTTAACTTGAGCGTCGTAGGTTAGTAAACTCAGACTTAGACTTAGTTATGTCTCTATACAGGGTGTCCCAAAACGATAGCGACAGCCGGAAATGGAAGATTCCTTGGGTCATTTGAAGCGACATTTTCTAAAGCAAAAATGGCGTCCGCGGCTTTGTTTAGGAGTTATTAACGAAAAACATGGACCAATCAGAGCGCGAGCTAGACGCACGTTCCGCGCGGCGCGGCGAGCCGGCAGGCGAGCGTTGGCTTCTAGCTCGCGGGCGTCTAGCTCGCGCTCTGATTGGTCCGCGTTTTTCGTTAATAACTCCTAAACAAAGCCGCGGACGCCATTTTTGCTTTGGAAAATGTCGCTTCAAATGACCCAAGGAACCTCCCATTTCCGGCTGTCGCTATCGTTTTGGGACACCCTGTATACTACTCTGTTCAAAAAGTTCCAGGACAGTCTCGTTTACAAGAAATGTACAATGCTATATCTCTTATTTTTATTCTATGTAGTTACTACACCTGTCTAGAACGTATTTGCATTGCCAACTCCAGATCAGTCGAATAGTTTATAAACAGCAGTTGATTTTGTCAGTTGAAGTTCGACGATTTTCATAATGTCGAAATTCATTGAGCAACGTAACTGCATGCTTGTTCGCAACTTTTTGGCTAAAAACTCGACGAATCTCATTCCTCAGGCACCTCATTCCTCGCCCGATCAAGTTCCCTGCGACTTTTTCTTTTTTCGCGATTAAAACAACCGCTACGGGGACGTCGATTTCAATCGATTCAATAGATGAACGAAAATTCGCTAAAAGAATTCAATGCCATCACAGAAATTGAATTTTTGGGATGTTTTGAAAAGCGGAAAAAACGTTGACAAAAATATATTGTTAGCAATGAGGATTATATTAAAGGTGACAAGATAGAGATTGATAAATAAATGAATAGTACGTGTATTATTTGACTTGTCCTGGAACTTTTTGAACAGGGTAGTACATTATATGCATATGGTGATTCGCAGTTGAATGTTTGGACACTTTCAAAAGGACGACAACTTTGATTAAAAATTAAGTTACGGCGAGATACTTCTCTGGTATCATGTGTGTTTTCACTGACCCTTATAATTTTTATAACATCACGTGACACATCTATGAAAAATTCATTGGTGTATTAAGCTGCAGTCCTATACTGTGAAGTTGCGGCGCTTTTTTAAATTTTATTCTGCTCGCCACTGTGTACGCGACGCGTGCAATTAAGCTGAATTCTTAATAACCATTAAACCAGGTTGGTTAGCCATTAAACCGTTGCTCGAGTGAGGGGGATCTAGAGACAAAAATAAAATTCCCTTGTTTTATGACTGATTAATACGTATTCTAACGAAATGAAGCAATTCACTTGCTCTTTTTAAAGTAATTTATGTAATTATGATTTTTGAAGATGCTAATAAATGATATTATTTAATACGTTGCGTGCCGAGCCAACATCCTGTGCCATCTTACAAAATAAAAGTTTAGCTTTTATTAAATTTTATTAAAAAAAAGTTCAACTTCAAGCAACCATAAATCCTGAACCATTGATCCTAGAGGATTGAAACTTCGACTGAAGCCGCGCTGGGTACAAATCTACTGAATTACATATCAAATATATCATAATTTATTGGAAAAAGGCAGAAATTTTGAGTCCGTCAAGGCAAAGAGCAGCCAAGCAATTGGCTGGGTAAAATGTGAGACAGTAAAAGATTAGGAAAAATATTGTAATGTTGGTTTTAATGCAACAAAATCTGCTTCCCACAATCGATGCAGGAGACTTTATTTTGCATAAAGAGATCCTCAGTCTAGTAATCATAATACTGCAGTTAAATAAGTCAATCAAACCTTCGATGGAATTTTGTCTGTTGCGTATGAAAACAAACGCGAATCGCTTCGAGTGATCTCGTTTCTTTGTAATCCGTCAGTCGAGCGAAACCATATAGTTTCAGTTCACGATTCATTAGATTTACTAACTCATTATTGCATCGCGTTCGATTGCGCCCCGAGGAAGCATCTGTATCCATTCGAGAAATGTATTGATCTAATGCCGGGTCCATTATGCTTGCAGTGTCGAAGGCAAAGATCAACGGCAATTCAGAGCTGTACATCAAAAGCGGAAGCGACATCAATCTAACCTGCGTCGTACTGCAGACACCTGAGCCGCCGTCCTTCATTTACTGGTAAGTTTAATTGGACTTTCCCGAATTCAATTTACGTTCAGACATAAATGCCGAATTCGCACGCTTACTGCGCGACACGGCCGAACTTTACCAATGAAGTTCTCCATGAATCATCGAGACGGTCCTCCATAGGTCTCGATTACAGGCTGAAGTGAACGCGTAACACGATGCTGATAGGCGGACGGAAAATCGGAATTGCTTTTCTTTCTCTGTGCCCACCGTGCGCGCTAATTGAACGCTTCGATGATCAAACTGCAAATAGTTGGTAATTTCCTAGGGAATTCTCGGTTGAAGGTGATTGAAGCATGGCGCGGCGGGAGATCGCAGCGAAGAAACTGCTCTACCGATCTAATACACTGTCGTGCGTAAC
Organism: Lasioglossum marginatum; assembly: GCA_028455795.1. NCBI lineage: Eukaryota > Metazoa > Arthropoda > Insecta > Hymenoptera > Halictidae > Lasioglossum > Lasioglossum marginatum. The sequence goes on along the minus strand of CM052257.1, from coordinate 995,288 downwards.
TATAACACCACTGAACATTTTCAACAGTTTTCTATGTACATTTGAGCCGTTTATTTTGAAAGTGGCCTAAGTCCATTTAAATTTAAATTGAGATATTTAAGAGTTTGCGTTTCAATGAAAATAAAAATATTAATCGTTAATTGCGGTTAATGATTGAATACTTATTAATCGTTAATTGGGAATAACGGTTAAATTTCTACTTTAGTCGTTAATTGCGATTAACGATTACATTCCTTTCAATTGTAATCGTCAATCGGATAATTGATTAATAAAAGCAGATAACTTAATAATAAAGTTAAATAAAATAAAAAATAAAACAGATAACTGCTGAAACTTTGGGATGAGATACGGAATCAAAACTGTATGAATACTGAAAAAAATGTAAACTGAGTTTAGGTGTATTGTCATTTGGTCTATAATACAAATTCTGTTTACGAGCTTTTATGTTTGAAGTTATTGTTCCTGGAAAGCTCGACCATCGTACCGCGTCTCTCGCTCCCTCGTTATTACAATCTATGGGTAGATCGTATGGCGATTAACTTCAACAATCGATTGAATCAATCGCCGATTTTTCGACGATTTCTTTTTTCAATCAACAATTGACGATTAACTTCATCAATCGATTGAATCAGTCGCCGATTTTTCGATGATTTCTTCTTTTAATCGTATACATTAATCAATCAATCCTGATTAAAATTTTAATCAATTGATGCCCAACTCTATGAAGTATACCTACACTTTCGAGGCTATGAATCTTTTTCTATAAAAGTTTTACAAATTCTTCTCGATAACATTTTGGGAGATTATTCCATGTTTGAAATAATCTCCATATTTGAAAAATCACCATATTTGAAAAATCGATTTCCTCAATTCATCAAATGCAGCCCCTTAACGAGTGAACGTTTCACACGTACTCTGTTTTCATGATAAGAAATACATACAGCGGATGCAAATGATGAGTGCTTGCAGAATATCCGCCATTAAAACGATCCGTATGGTTCACGCTAATGAAAAGTGTTCGCTTTCAGGTACAAAGGAGATCACGTAATAAATTACAGTCAAAGAGGAGGGATCAGCGTGGTTACCGAAAAGCAAACGCGAACGTCACGCCTCTTGATCTCCAGAGCGTTACCTGCTGATTCTGGAAATTACACATGTGCCCCGTCTTCGGCCGAGTCAGCCAGTGTCCTAGTCCACGTACTCAATGGTGGGTGAGTTAGAATAATAAAAGTTTGGAAAAGAGAACATTTCACTGCACGTCTTATATATACCACGATTACGAAATAAGATTGTTGAAAAATTTCCATACATCATTTAAAACTCGGTAACCTTTCGAAAAGCTCGAATTTGTTCAAGAACTTAGAAGAATTAGTTCACTAAATAATATATTTATTTATTATTGCTTGAAACCGATTGGTTTAACACATAGGTGTTACATTGTTTTTATATCCTTACGGAACTTTAAATTTTCATTACAGAATCAGATAGAAGAGTTCTAAAATCGATATGTACTATTTCTTCGCAATTCCTATCAATTACACTTCCTACAAAATTTTTTATACATAATTCATTAACTTCCAAGTTCTTAAAAACAAGTCATTTGGTCCACTTTTTAAAAAGTTATATACTTTCGAAGGGTTTACGGAGACTTTTGTGATTGACTGTACGTCTTTAAAACTGAATATTCATAGTCGATCTTAATTCTTATCAACCGTAAAATAAGGATCTTAGCTATTTCAGCAAACACTCTTTTAAACTTACTGTAAGAAAAATATTTTAATTTTCATTTAAGTAAATAGGTATACATATACGAATATATAGAATATATATTTATCGCATGATAATTAAAATTCCTATTTATCTGCGTACAAGCGGACATAGGGTGATTGATGAAAGAATAGAATAGTGTGGTTCCAAATTCAATTTCTGATAAGATACGAATCGTCGTGCAATATATAACAATTATTCTAATTATAGTATATAATATACATGAAAATTTAATTGGAATAGAATATTCAAGTTTGTGCTTCAGAGCCTACTAACTGAATTTAATATTAATTGAGTAAATACGTTTAGATCATAATTGATTCGCAGGGGAAAAAATTTAAATAAATTAAAAAAGGAATGAATAAAAGGATTTTAAGCTATTGGAGTACAATAGATATAAATTTTCTTCTTTTTTAGGAAATTAGGATCTTCAAAAAAGTTTTAATTACTGAAACCGTAAGATAAATCGTAGGACAAGGGGTTGAAAAGACAATTAATGTAGCGATTACCTAATTAGGGGTAAAAGCGTCTAAGCATCTCCACGAATAATATGTTGACAAAGGAACGTTGTTCAGAATACCTTGAAGAGAACGCTGCGAAAGAAGGACTTGGAGAATGCGAGGGTGGGACTTTACGAACGCCATAAATCCGAAGAATGACAAACGTGGTAGGTCGAAGTGTAGATAAACTAAACGGCGAAGGTCATAAAAGGGAGGTCGAATGCAGGCGCTGGTGTCATCAGCTTCTGGCGTCATGCGCGTTGCATAGCAGGCAATAAACACTGTGCCATTGCCGTATGTCGCTTAAAATGAGAAAGCTCACAGCGAAGAGCTACTTCGTTATTCCTCTAAAACAGTCCGGTATGTAGAAATATTTCAGTCCCCGAGGAAAAAATTTAAATATTCTATTACTATGACACATTGTCGTCACGTCTCGGACTGTTCGTGTTAAGTCCGTTTTAACTACATTCTTTATTTGAAGATGAATATATGCATCTATTTATTCAATATGGCTCATTTCACCATTGCGAAAATGTCACTTATTTTTATACAGTGGCCGAATTTAATATTCGGACACTCTAAAAAACACGATAACTTTTTCAATATTGTACTATACGATTTGAACTTTTTTTGGAAGCTAGAGCTTCAATGAGTTTACTACCGGATGTGAAAAGAAATTTTTTCAAAAATTGCAGTAGATCGGAATTGTAAAAAAGATATTAAAACTTGCACTTTACAACTTTTTTATGTGGGCCTATATTGAAAATTTAAAAAATACGTTTTGTAGTGTTCGGTAACACTGTGGACAACGTCACTCCTCAGTAGACTGTGGATCTTTATGCATTTATGGTTTCTGACAATTTTCAAAAAATAATAGAATATTAAATTTTAATTCAGATAGAACTGAGTACGATTTTGAAAATTGCATGAACATCCGCAGTCTACTTATCACATTGGAAATAAATACATTTTTCACACTGTGTGAAAATATCTGCACAATTTTGGGTTGTATAAATAAATTCATGTATAAAAATCCTTATTGTGGAGCTTACATAAATTCAGAAGTTGGGAAGTGCTTCTGTTTCCGTTTACTACGCAGATTTTGAACACCTTCCTAGCATATACATACGTGTCTGATTTATGTTTGGTTTTACTACTGGCGTACAGTAGTAAAAAATAGAATTGCGTCACTCCTTAAGTATACAGCTTCTTAAATATTTATAAACATTGCGAATGTTTTCATGTTTTCACACTAAATTGTTCTAGTTTGAATTTTCAATAGTATTATTTAATTTTCACACCTATTAACAGCTATTAAACACCTATTAAATTGTTCTAGTTTGAATTTTCAATAGTATTATTTAATTTTCACACCTATTAACAGCACTGCAGATATTAGAATATTTTATGAGCAACAGTAATTTGTATTTGATACGAATTTTATAGTTTAGCAACTGTGGAATGGATGGAAATAAATTTTTCTAAACTATTATCAATGTATATTATAAATAGAAGTACAAATATTAGACGGACGTACTCTAATTACACATTCAATATTTTTCTTATAAGTTATTTTTCTTATATATATATATATATATATATATATATATATATATATCGAAAGTTGTAATGAAAAATTTTTAGTATAGAAAAATGAAATTATGTTAAGTCAAAATTATATTATTTCTTATATTAACTATATTATTTCTTCGTGACCACATTATGCCGTATAAGAATGAATTTGTTTTGGCACACGCTTTTATAAAAATATACATAGCATTCCATTTAACAAAAACAATATAACTTTTTCTAGTTTCGTTTTTTTCTAATGTTTATCATTTTCAAGAAAAACGTTGGTTAGTGTCAGCATGAACACTCAGTATACATACAACCAGGAAACGTCCACAGAGGTTTCAGAAATAAATAAAAAGAAGAAGATATTGCAAACGTAAACGTCACTCCTTAAGAATACAGCTTCTTAAATATTTATAAACATTGCGAATGTTTTCATGTTTTCACACTAAATTGTTCTAGTTTGAATTTTCAATAGTATTATTTAATATTTTCACACCTATTAACAGCACTGCAGATATTAGAATATTTTATAAGCAACAGTGATTTGTATTTGATACGAATTTTATAGTTTAGCAACTGTGGAATGGATGGAAATAAATTTTTCTAAACTATTATCAATGTATATTATAAATAGAAGTACAAATATTAGATGGACGTACCCTAATTACACATTCAATATTTTTCTTATATATATATATATATATATATAAATATATATCGAAAGTTGTAATGAAATTTTTAGTATAGAAAAATGAAATTATGTTAAGTCAAAATTATATTATTTCTTCGTGACCACATTATGCCGTATAAGAATGAATTTGTTTTGGCACACGCTTTCATACGATATAAAAATATACATAGCATTCCATTTAACAAAAACAATATAACTTTTCCTAGTTTCGTTTTTTTCTAATGTTCATCATTTTCAAGAAAAACGCTGGTCAGTGTCAGCATGAACACCCAGTATACATACAACCAGGAAACGTCCACAGAGGTTTCAGGAATAAATAAAAAGAAGAAGATATTGCAAACGTAAACGTTGAATATAGTAGATAGTTCGGACAAGATTGTTTCCGCGTGATACATGTTGTAGTACGTAACGGCCGCGAGCTAGAACGTGTAAATTACAGGAAACTCAGCGTGTAGGTAGACCATGCTACGCTAGACGAAGGTAGAAATGGCTGTAGGTACACAATGGCGTCCGCGTAAGAACGTAATATCTCTCTTTGCATTTCAACTTCGACTCTCCCCGGGAAGATTTCCTATCGGTATAATACCCGGGATAATGTCGGAGAGGGGATTAAAATGCACGATAGTGTGCAGACGGTACGATCATGGTAGCTCGCGAGTTGGAATTATAAGTTTTCCGGAATCTCGCCGCGTGTATGTCTGTGTAATTGGTTTGTACGCGGGCAATTTCATTACAAGTCTGTTAAAGCATTAATTGACAATTTAAATCTTCTGAATTGGATTCTCGAAGCACAGAAAAAGATCGTCTCTTCCTCTCGAAATTGTATTTGCAATATTCCAAGGGAAACCTGTCAATATCGTACCACCTGAAAATCAAGAAGATCGTAACTTTTTAAAAAATAAATATCTCCAACTCGTACACTACAGTCATTTTTATTTGTATTTTTGAAGAAAATTTAAAATATGTTAAAAAATTCATTAAAATCTTGCAGCAGAAAGAAAGGCACTTGCCAAAAACGCTTAAAATCGTTCAACTTTAAACACGCATAATTTTTGAACCAGTGAATTGCTGACGTTAAAACTTTGATTTTTTATATATAAAAAAAGTGCAAAATTTTTGGACCCGTACGCTGAAGTTTAACCGAAACAAACAAAGTGCACTGAAAGTTTTAAGTACATTTAGATTTATTTTTCACTATCTTCAACTACTCATAACACTTGGCAACGTCGCCCAATTTCCATAAAAGTTCCAGTATTTTTTAATTACAAGGTAAAAAAAATCGATTACAAGTTTCTTAAAACTTTTTTTATACATCATGTAATACACTCATCCTTTACAATTCTCAAAGAAATTCGTGTCACTTAAATTAAGAAAATATCTCAATGTTTCATAAAATATTCGATTTAATCACAATATGAATTAACGTCATACAGAAGGAACGCATAAATGATATCAAAGGTTTAGTTTCATATGTACATAAAATCATACTGCTTATTATACAATGCACAAAGTGATATTGATCCTACCAGATATGTTCTATTTAATTTAGAGAGCATAAGACAATACACTGCTACGAAAATATGTTTGTATTATAGAGGCAGAGGCAGACTGTAGATACTATATTCACCTCTGAATATCGTACGTAATAAATAATAACGTATTAATTCGCAGAATAGGATTTGAACGATCAATACACGTTTGGCAACTTTCCCCTACAGAATTTATGAAGGATTTAAAACTGCAGATTTATGGAGAAATTAACCTTTAACATGTAAATTTTCATCAAATTTCATATGGCTTGACACGAAATTTAATAAAAATATGTATAATAATTATCAGAAAAATTACAAAGTAAAGTCTCTCAGAAGTAATTGGTTAAAAGGCAATACCATTTTACTAAAGATTATATGGAATTGTTAAAATGTCCCTTACGGACAGTTATTACGTTTTATAATTGAGCTTTTGATCACTCAGATTTGAATGTGTTGATTAACGTGCTCGAAAATTCCCTCTTTTCATTAAACGATGAAATTACTGAACAATTGTGTCTTTATTCTCAATGGACACTGCAATTTTATGAGCACCGCGATTGCTAATTGTTTGTCTTTATAATGTTCACAAACGTATGAAGTCCAATAACACGCAAAATTTAAGAATTATACGATTTAATATAATTTTCAGATCATTTTTATACAGTATATAAAGCTATATTATTGTATAAATGGAAGCTTGATAATCCAATATTTCCTCTGTTGAAGAACTTGAATTTTTAAGAATAAATTATGAAACCAATTAAATGCCCATTACAAAATTCATATTTGCATACCTGATAAACGCATAAAATCTACAGTTTAGTGAAAACAAAATACGTAATGTATATGAAACAAATCTTTTTTACTTCAATTTTTATAAATCAGCTGTAAATATATTTTTATTATTTTTAAATATTGTAAATCGATTGTTTTTTTTCTGTCTGTGTCGTGAGATGTGTTTCTTTAAAATGTGATGTTATAAATGATGATTTACTTCAGTTTTTGTATATAATATTATTTTTATTATTTTTAGATATTGTGAATCGATTGATTTCTTTTTGTGCTTGTTACAAAAATAGGTGGTATATTATCATAGAATCTTTTATGCAACTATTTTTGAGAAGCTTACGAGGGTGAAATGAAATGTAGAAGTTCGAACAGAATTTCGTTGAGAACGAAAAGTTCATTTCGGTCCCCGAATTCTACTTGTTCTTTATGACCGGCAACAACAGAGAAGTAAGAAGCTGCAAATTAGAACCCCAACTCGAATGAGTTGGGATACACAAACAGAAAGCCCGAAATTTGGATCTCCGTCAGCATATTTGCTAAGGCCACCGCGTCTGCTGCAACGTGGGTTTATAATACGTTGATTGGTGCACTGGACAGCCAGCTGAGCAGCTAGCAGACGCACGAGAACAACAGACTTTGACGGTCATACACAAATTCGACTTATTAATTCTGCTCGCGGTGTCTTCCTTCATACCGAAGCTGACACTGCGGAAGCTGAGTGCACCATGAACCTGACCTGAAAGTTTAACAAATGTTCACTGTCGCTGGGCCAATAACGAAAATTTAAAAGATGTGTTTGATCAACTCGTATAAATTATATGCACTGAAAATTTCATTGAAATTGGTTAATTGGTTTACGAGTTATAAACGATCAAAAGTGGTAAAACGGCCGAAAATCTTGAAAAATTGCAATTTTTACCAGTTCTGAACGTTTGTAACTCGTAAACCAATTAACCAATTTCAATGATATTTTCAGAACGTATATAATTTATACGAGTTGACCAAACACATCTTTTAAATTTTCGTTATTGGCCCAGCTAAACAAGTTGTAAAAATCAATTTTTACTATTGTTTTTCACAATTCCGACCAAATACATTTTATCAACGTATTTTTTAGACTAATTCTTCTAGCCTTACAGAGAAATTGAAGTCGTTTGGTCCATCCATAGAAAAGTTATTCTGATTTAAAGAGTGTGTGATCAGTTATGCTCCTAACTTTATTTAAGGCAAAAAAAGATTTTCGATTTTTTTCAAAATATCACTGTGCCCTAACCCCTTGATAATGACTACAGGAGTTAGTACTTTTCAAAGTCAGTATTCGGAAGTTCTGAATATATCTCAGTATTGAATATAGACAAACGGAATGTTCGAATACTTTCTGGATCCACAGTAACAATAGCAGAATCTGACGTTTAAATCTCCGAAAAAATATGATTTCGTAATGGAAGTACCCCCACAGCGTATCCGCGTGTTCGAATTATAAAAAAAACATAGCGGGTCAAAGATATTGAATGCGTGTCAAGAGAATTAAATCCATTTACGTGATGAGAAACGCAAGAAGCCGGAGGCTGAAAGGCTAGAAAATTGAAAAATATCCGAAAAAAACTCGGCTAAGTTTTGCAGTGAAATTTCGCTTCGCAGTTTATTATAACGGGACGACTTGAAAATATAGTCCGCTGCGAAGCAACTTCACATAAAGCAGAAAAATATTCGCGTTTAATAAAAATTATATCGCCGACGCTGCGACCACATTTTCAATTTTTTCGAACTTTTTCCATTATATGTGCAAGAATTATCGCATCATGGGCTCTCGACCGTTGCGGAGTCCGTGATAAATCAGACGCGCCGTGAACACGTATTTTTCACCCGTTCAGGTAGCTTCAACGCAGAAAAATCATTTACTGTTTCACGATCTGTTAAATAGCGCCATTTCAACGGCAGACTCAACGCGAGGAACATAGAATTTCAGTGAAAACAGCACGCAGCCTGCGGAACGTGCGATTTGCATGCGTGCATGTGTATTTGGATTGTTGCTATTGCTGTAAAATAACGAATTTTCGGAAAATGTTTTTGGTGAAATCGTTCCAGTACAACCCCGTCGGTGATTAAAATCTTGAGAGTCACTCTGGATTTATTAGGTGTATACAAAAGTCTTTCTCAGTTATTCATGCATAATCACTAGACTGCGGATTTGATGCATTTATGGCAAAATTTATGGACATGTACAATACAATTTAAAGCAGTGGACATGTTAAAGATATTTAAGGACATCAATATATTAGTTTCAGCTGAATAATATAATTAAAAGAAGAATACAAATTTTATTTGGCCCCTGCGATCGATACGGACGTTCTTTATTTTGCATAAAGATCCGCGGTCTAATAATCACTGATGATTATAATTTATTATTTAATTTTATATTCATGGTACAATTGAATAGGTGGAACACAAAACAGTAAAAACGTAAGAGGGATTTAAAAAAACTAAATGCTAAAAATTGAAGAATTGAAAAATTTCTATTCGATTATTGTTGTTATTGAGATAGACTATTTTTATTTTGCACAACAATCTGCTTACAAACTTCGACCTATCTGTGCAATTGTTTGTTTGCGATCAATGTGTCTAAACATATTGTGTAGGAATAAAAGAAAATCGCGAAAAGAACGAAAATGTATGCATACACCTAGCATCAATCATTCCGATGGCAACTTTTAATGAAAATTTTTTTCATAAACGAAAATTGTAAACGCAATTTCTGTCGATCGTATATCTATGCATATACATATAACTATTACCTTCAGTAGAGGCACGATAGCAAAGTTCCTCATCGGGAATGATAAAAGCGAGCAATTTTGGAACGGGGCCACTGTAAATGATTATACCGATGATAGCGTTGCTTAATTTTCCGTAAATTGTATTTTATCGAAGCAGATAAAATCGAATAAAACCTTCGATGGAGCGATGCAAGTGATCAGCAGCTATTAAATAACAATTCCCCTCGAGTGGTCGAAACAATAATCACACACACCGATGCAGCGTGTAATTAATTGGAAATTTTTTAAGAATGTCCGTCGTAGTGAAATAAACGGTTTGCGATGCTTGTGAAATGGTAATGGAAATGTCACGTTATAAAAATTGGTATTTGTGAACAATGTATGTTGTATAATATCTTTGGCTTCTCGGGAACTTGCTGTTTTATTAGCTTGAAGTAAGGATAAATTGAATTATTATTTAAAATGCTCCAGATTTTCGTATTCAATCCATTCGATTATAAATAACACGTAAAGTCGATTGACATCTCGCAAAGTTCCTTCCAAATCGATATATTTTAATATTGATAGCTATTTATAATAGAAGTTTCTCCGTCTCCTGGAAACGTTAAAAATATTTCATTTTTGACCGTAACTGAAATACCAGAACATTTAGGTTATGAAGAATCTGTTATAATAATAACGAAAGATCAATGTCCTATTATTTTTCAAGTAACTGTTGAAATGCAGAACATTTTTATTTTGTATTGAGATACGCAGTTTAGTTATTGTGTTCTAGAAGAAATTATATTATTATTCCACGTCGATATGTTTAAATATTAACAGCTATTTATAATAGAAGTTTATCTATCTGCTAAATTAACATTAGCTTTGTCATTATTATACTGTAGATTTTTATGCGAAATAAAGATTGTCCAGGTGAATTGTGAGAAACTGAAATTAAATGAAAATGTATTGTCTTTTCAAATCATCTTAAATGTCCATAGATTCTTCTAATGTCTTTTCAATTTTGTATTTGGCCTATTCATTTTTCTCATAAGTGCATTCAATCCGCAGTCTAGTCTATATTATTTATCTAATTGAGGTATATACCAGAAAATTTAGAAACTGAAGATTTATCTTTGTTATTACTAGACTATGATCTTTATGCAATTATCGCTTCTGAAAATATCCAAAAATGCTAAGATATAAAATATGATAGAATTTAGTGCTATTTTAATTTATTTCTAATCTGAAAAGGCTACTACCACAGAAAATAAGATTCCATTTGATTCTGGATTCTTAAGATTCGTGTAGAAAAATTGCAAATTGCATAAACATCCGCAGTCTGGTTATTACGCTCTATAAGATACCTTTTTCATCGTGGAGGGAACAGAACAATTTAAAAATCAGCGAACACAATTTCTTTTGTTTCTGCAGTTTTCGCGTCCGAGTTTAATACAACGACAGAATGCCTCTGTGCGTTTATTATTGTATAAACATGCACGCTGACATGAAAATAATAATGCGCAATTTATCAAGAGAATCGTAGCCAGCCAGTAAATGTCGATACATCTGCGCGAGCTCGGTCAACTTTACAACGATTTGAAACGGTGCCAAATTTTTGTAGGGAATCCACCGGCAGGCGATCCACTATAAATTACTCGTGTCTCCCGTTCCGTGTGGATATCAATTATCAGCTACGTGTCCTGAAACACGTTAAAAGTATTAACCATTTGAACCTATCTGCAGCATCGGTACAAAGGACGGGGATTACCAGTTGGTAACGAAGAAATTTGTACATTCGTCATCTAGGACGTAGGTCTGCGCTATCTGGATACTCTACCAAATCGACTAACACAAACGTGCGGGATAAAACGTTATTCAAAATGCACAATAGATGTTTTGGAAGCCTGTGTCATCAAGCCTGTGTTACAAAAGAGTGTTGATAGCAACGCAAAAATAAATCCCCGTTGACCACTTTCTGAAAACAGGACTTCAGTGAAAGCTTAATTCCCTAATGTGGAAAACAAATTTATCACTATAATTTTAAAAGTTAGTAGTGTAATACAACCCGTGTCAAAAAGTTCCCGATCGGAGACATTGATACGGATTTTACAGAAAACATTCATGTTTTAGAAGATGGGGAATTAAAAGGGGCTTATTAAAGAATGAAAAACAACGAAATAACATAAACATCCATTTATTATAACAGCGCCACGCCATATCTCGTCGTATCTGGCGGCAACTGATGTCGGGCGAAGATATTTAGCTTTCTGGATCGAAAAAAACATCGACGTTGCTAACTTCAAAGGGTGGTTTCTCAAGATAAAAGTCTGCTCTATCGCGTGATATAGTTCGATTTCACGCTGGACCTTTATTTTTTAAGATGAACTGAAAAATATCCTTACAAATTGGTGCAAAAGTGGTGTCTCTCTATCTGTAACGATTGTTCAAACATGTTTAAACATTCGTAATGTATTAATGTTGGATATCACTGCATTCGGGAAAATCTACAGAATCTTCTGCTGCAAAGAACAATTCAATATCTTTTATAATAACATCACAATATTTGTTTAAAGTTGAAAAATATGTTTTTTCTCAAAATCATGTTTCTCAAAAACTGCGCGTCTAAGGGAAAAATTAAGGTCAGATTCGGAATCAGCGCAAAAAACTCTATAATAATCACCCAACAGTAATTGGAAACTTTCTCCCAGCAGTTCTATTAATCGGAAACATTTTTCTGTGTAACGTTTTGTTTATTTTCTCGTTGTTTTGTTATAATAAATGAATGCTTATGTTATTTTGTTGTTTTTCATTCTTTAATAAGCCTCTTTTAATTTCCCTTCAGTTTTAACTCCATAAAATCATATTTTATACTTCTAAAACATGAATGTTTTCTGTAAAATCCATATCAATGTCTCCGATCGGAAACTTTTTGCCACGCGTTGTATAAGAAAATAATATAATTATGATGAATAAGAGCAAAAATTTTAGATATCGACATCTTTAGGAAATACATATGTATCTATAAAGAAAATGTGTTATCCTACCTTCTTATCCACAATCACACTTCTTATTAGCTGCAAAAAGAGTGGTGTTATACTTTTTGTTATTACATATACATGAACATGTCGCCTTAATTTATTTTTAATTAAATGGTTAAAGGGGGCTAATGTCTTAGTATATATTTTGAATCAATATTAATATTTTTCTTTTAAATTAGAAATCGCAAAATGTGAAGCAAACGTTGCCTTAGAGTTGCCTGGAACTGATTCATGCTTGCATAAAGTTGAATGCAACCACCCTTAAAAATGTACAGACTATAATATAAAATTAAATAAATTTCTTATAAAATGTATTCTCAGAAAATATAGAAAACGTGAAGCGAACGTTGTGTAAAAGTTGCCTATAATAATTGATTTACGCTCGCAGTCACCGATAATTACGTTTGCTCATTGCTTGGGGGGGTTAGAATTAATTTCCACGCTCGTAGGAAAACATGTATCAAGTTTATCAGGGCCCTCCACATAAACCTCATAAACTAGAATTTTCTACATATCGGAAATTGTACTCGGCGAGTTCGAAAGCATCTAGATAGGATGGAATAGGGAATTCTCGGTGTCGTATCAGCAAGCGTGACCTCTTAATACACGAGTAGAAGAAAAGTTCCATGACTAACCGAGACGAAGCTAATACGAAACCATTATCAAAAGTTAACGGTCTTCCATGCCCGTAACTACATGCCTAGATTTATCGTCTTCCATCCTCCAGGAAACGAGGGGCTGGAAAACAGTGGAGGAGTTCCCGTTCGAACTCGTTCCTTTACCTGCGCCCACTTCTAGCAATACCTACAGAAAAGATTACACTCGAGACTCGACTCGCCGTTAAGAGAACAGTACTTTTTCGTTTGCACTGTTATTATTAAAAACTTCAGGGTATAAATTCTATCCAATTCGAGTGTCTCTCCAAGCGACCCTCGAGCATTCCAGCCAATGGTACATTAAAGTCCAGCCTGTAATATTGGAAACGCTGGCTCAATTAAAACAAAGCGTCCCGACAATTATGTCCCGAGTACTATATTTTTAAAAGAACTACTCTTCGTCCAGACAACCTATACGAGAACAATCTTTCCTTTATTTGAATCTCTTGGTTATTAGCAGCGCTGAGGATTATTCCAGTAAAATCGGATTTGAATAAGAATAAGAATTATCGCTCATGCGTTATTCATTTCGGAGAACATTTATAGCCCAAATTTTTGTTACGAGTGTACACACATTTCTGTAACTTGAAACCGGCGAGTCCTCTAGATACAAATTAACAATAAATTTACAGGTTTTATAACATTCGAATTATTTTGATATGTGAAATAAGAAGTGACAATAGCATAACTTTCTTCACTACGATGGAGATATAACAAAAGAAGATACTTTATTATGAGCTATAGAGGTTTAATATCCTGACCAAAATATTTAAATACATATAGTAGTAATAATACAATATAGTAGAATACACTGGAATATACTAGAATATAGTAGGATATGCTGGAATGTACTACAATATACTAGAATATAGTGGAATATACTGGAATATATTATGATATAGTAGAATATATACTGGAATATATTATACATGATATAGTAGAATATACATCGGAATATATTATGCATGATATAGTAGAATATACACTGGAATGTATTATACATGATATAGTAGAATATATACTGGAATATATTATACATAATATAGTAGAATATATACTGGAATATATTATCCATAATATAGTAGAATATATAATGGAATATATTATACATGATATAGTAGAATATATTATCCACGATATAGTAGAATATATACTGGAATATATTATACACGATATAGTAGAATATTGTATACTGGAATATAGTATACATGATATGGTAGAATATATACTGGAATATATTATATTGTACATGATATAGTAGAATATATATTACAATATATTATATTATACATGATATAGTAGAATATATACAGTAATATGGTATATTATACATGGTATAGTAGAATATACTAGAATATACTCTATAATAATATAATCTATATAAGGTGTAGAAATACTGAGGTGTACATCTATTAAATGTATAAATTAATTAGTTTTTTTTTTTAATTAATTAATTATTTTATTCTTCTTTCAACCACCATATTGAAGGTAGATTAAGTACTTGTAAAGTAAATGTATAGGAAGAGTAATGAAGATTATTTTGGAGAGCAGAATGTATTTCAGTTGTTTGTAAACAATTAATAATCTCGAGAATATACGAGTTCATCCGTGCACCTAATACACATTACGATGACAGTGCGAAAGAAAAGATGCGTTCAACGACGAAATATGGCACAAATAATTAACAATAACAAACGGCGAGCTCCGGCAGGAACACCTGCAAATAGCCAGAAGTTTTACTTGACCATATCTCTATCTCCTCAGTGCAAGATAACGTTGACCTGGATAAACTTCTGCAAAACTTAGTATATGGCTGTAGCTCATATTTAATGCACATAAAGGACGATAGCCGCATTAAATCGAAAGGACAAGTTAATACTTTCATGATGGAATTATATTTTCCATCGACCTGACATTTGCCAGGTCTTCTAAACATAGTGAATTAAAATCAGTTTGGTTCTGATTAATTTGCTTCGCAATTAAACGGTTGAAATAATTAAGATATCATGTAACGTTTTTGGGAAAATTAAATTAACGTAATTAGCATGTAATTATACGTGTTTCGGGATAGTTATCGTTCAATTCAATTTATTCAGAATTCCAAATTTGTAACATAATACCTTCGTCCCTTCGAGTTTCATTAGTTTAAACATGTGTGATCACTAGACTCCGGGTTTTATGCATTTATAACCAAAATGAGTGCAATTTAAAACAGTGAAAAAAAAAATATTAAAAGACTTTAAGAGTATTAATACATTAAAATTATTAATGAAGAATGCAAATTTATGTTTAGCTCTTGCGTCTCACACTTGATGCGCAAACTTTTAATTTTGCATAAACATCCGGAGTCCAGTGATCACGTTTAAAAAATTTGGACACGTGTCTCAGTGTATAAAGTTCAACTTACCAAAATCGTGTTTCCTTTTTCTAGATGATTTTTTATTCTACATGATATTTGCTGAGCATATTTTACAAAAAGGCATCTCGCATCCTATGCAAATTGTTTCCATTCCTATTTTCTTTCTTTTGCAGTTGTAGAAAATAGCGATGACTGCATAATTAATTATTTCAACATTTAGCCGCTTACGTTTATGTTCAAATCAAGACACTTTTGCAATCGTCCAATACATTTCTGACAAATCGATTGTACTTATGGTGACGTGTAGAGTGCCTTAAGCAAAACGAATATTTCTGATATTTATTAAATTCGCACCGCGAATCTGCCTCGTAATTCTTCGAGCCACAAGGAATTTTTCTCCCAGGTGTTTCTCAGCTAAATGGATTGTCTGAATTCATCAGTGGGACTTGCATGTACCCGCTTGGCCCTGCCGAGCCGTTTCAAAAGCCGCTTGACCTGAAAACCTGCTGGCCCAAGCCTTATACCACTGCACCGGCAGGAAAAACAAAGCCATATGGCAAAGTCGCACGACAAAAACCGAGGCGGTGTGAACACGGCTTAAGAATGCATGCAGAGTATTAAGCGGTAGCGGGAGGGAAACGAGTGGTAGATTGCGTGGCTGCGTGAGACAATATAATGGGGCGGCTAAGAGAAGAGCCAGTCAGTCAAACGTCAGAGTGCAGAGTGTGATGTACAGGGCGAAAGTTTCAGCTGCATTGAAACCAACGGAAATATTTCACGTTATAATCTTGGGCGACTCGAATACAGTTGAACCTCTCTATAGGATATAATAACTCTAAACCCTAATGTTGGTTTCGGGAAGCAAGGCAATCTTGTAATAAAAAGCCAGATATCTTTTTAACGATATTTATATGATCCTCTCTCTTGAAAAGCTAGGCTTCTAGACTAAAACTAGGCTTCACTTATAGATTTCGTGCTCCTGTTTTCGAATATATACCATTATAGGGGCAGGCGCTCAATAATTTTCGAGACATTGACGATTAGGTGCAGGTTTCGAGTTTCAGGTGCATTGGAACCAACGGAGATATTTCACGTTATAATCTTGGGCGACTCGAATACAGTCGAACCTCTATAACTTCAATATATATAAATAAAAAGTTTGTGCATCAATTGCAAGATGCAGGAGCTGAACATAAATTTATATTCTTCATTAATAATTTTAATGTGATGGAAATAATATATTAATACTCTCAAAATCTTTTAATATTTTCACTGTTTTAAATTGTCACTGTTCTAAAACGTCATAAAAACAGACGATTACGATGGTTAAGAGAGAAAGTACATTTTCCTTAACCTTCAGTCGTATTCGATTTGAACAATTTTTACCCCACTCCACCTTAATCGGTAAGCGAAATTGTTTAAAATAAGTAGGAGTCAAGAAACTGTCCTTTGAAGTACAAATGAAACGGTTAAATAGTACGGAGTTGTTGGCAACAAAATTGAAAAACGATTCGCAAAGGGTTAATGAATATTTACTGGGGTAATATGGTCCATTCGGCGAGTGCACGTGAATTCACCAAAAATTGAGCATTGATCACTTAACTTTCGGCCCAACCAGATTATGCGATCCGCCATGTGACCGCATCGTCCCAAATAATACGATTATAAAGTTCAGCTTAAGCCTAGCTTGTTATACGCTTATTAAGCGTCAATAAACGCGCGCGGTTAATCGGAAGGTGGAGGCTCATGCAAAATGGATTACAGATAAAGGAGGTCAAACATCGACCCTATAAAATGCTCGACAATTAAGCACAAATCACCGTGGAAATTGTGCCTGTTACGGGTAGCCACTTTTCACGGGGAGTAACATAGGAACGATACAAGGCAAACTGGAGTGGAAAGCTTGCAGAAGTTTATCTCGGTTGAAGATAAATGGAAGAGAAACTGGAATCGATATAGATTTCTTTGTTGCCCCGTTAGCTCATGATAAAGCAACGTCGAAATAAAACGCAGCCAGTTCTGCTGCGTAGCTAACGTGGACGGTTCGTTCCTTTTTCGTTTTGCGGTTCCGTTGTTCTGTAAACGGTCAATTTATCGAATTGCGAAACCTGTTGCTTACTTAAGGTGTTTATTGCTTTAAGAAGACACACACCGATCTCGACAGGCAATTGGTAGACGTTTTTCGAGAATTTGTTTCGGAAAACGTATTGTGCCACTACATTTTCTACATGTGCTAGAACAGTGGTCGGCAAACTCATTAGTCAAAAGAACCATATATCGGCAGTACAACGATTTAGATTTCATTTGAGCGCCAAATTTCTTTACAAGATCCCTGGAAGTAGAAGTTGCTTTTTATTTGAATTCAGATATAACACACTGACTGATTGAAAACTGTATTAAAATACTATTAAATTAAAGTAAAATAGGGGTAAACTTTACTGTAACAGATTCAAATTTATGCCGTTCTTCTATAAATTATCATGTACTTGGTATGTAATTCAATAGATTTGTACCCGGAGAACCTGCAGATCGAAGATTCGATCCTGTAGGATCAATGGTTCAGGAGTTATGGTTGCTTAAAGTTGAGCAATTTGCAGTGGTTTTGACAGCTAATAGTGATGCGCGCCGCTTACCGAGCAGAACCACTAGATGGCAGCACGGACACACAGTAATATCTGGAGAAAATGGAGAAAATATCTTAGAGATATTACTAATCTTTAAACAATATCTTATAACCCAGACCAGTTAAAACGCATCATCGTAGCCATGTCTTCCAAAATTCAAACAATAATCGCAATACCCGCTCTATATTATCAGCATTAACGCGTGCCCGTGCTGTCATCTAGCGGTTCTACTTGGTAAGCGGCGCGCGATCGTCACTACAAACCAATACGGCGGCGCGCTTACCTGTCAAAAAAACAGCAAATTGCTCAACTTCAAGAGACCATAACTCCTGAAACATTGATCCTACAGGATCGAAACTTCGATCTGCAGGTTCCCCGGGTACAAATCTACTGGATTACATATCAAATACATAATAATTTATAGAAGAAAGGCAAAAATTTTGAGTCCGGTAAAGTAAAGAGCAGCCTAAAATAGATTTATTTTAAACAGGTCATTTGTAGAAGAGCCACATTCAAGTAGCCAAAGAGCCGCATGTGGCTCGCGAGCCGCATTTTGCCGACCATTGTGCTAGAATATAAAATACAATGGGTGTTCATATTATTATAAAAGTTCGTTTCGCTTTCGGTTAACGTGTGCAATGCAAATTCTAAGTAATTAATCCTGCGATTTCTAGGCCTATGCCAGGTCATTTCTGACCCACGCACACATATTGATAGTCGCTGAAGCTTATCCTCATCGCTACCCAGAGTCGCCAAATGAGGGCAGGAAGCACGAATTGCGGGGAAAATTGACTAAATTCTCATTGTTTTTTCATGTATGATTTTGCAATCTGCCATAAAGGCTGCGAAATTGTTTATAGAAAAACTGTCGAGGTTCTCGATTGGCCTGGGAATTCTGCAGACCACAACCCAATCGAGAATCCATGGAAATTATTGAAGAAGGAATCTGCTACAAACAAGCAGCAATTGACCTTTCAATTGCGCTATTGCACGGGAGCAATATAGGGACAAAGTGTATCACTTGCACTCTCTCATCGACCGAATACGCAAACGTGTTGATTGCAATGGAGAACATTTTCAGCATTACTTGCATTAGAAATTATTTATAGAGAACATCTAAATAACAATTAGTTTTTCACCTCGCCATACT
Organism: Lasioglossum marginatum; assembly: GCA_028455795.1. NCBI lineage: Eukaryota > Metazoa > Arthropoda > Insecta > Hymenoptera > Halictidae > Lasioglossum > Lasioglossum marginatum. Next base: position 975,848 of record CM052257.1, on the reverse strand, counting down.
CTTATTGTTTCTCTGATTAAAACGAGTGCAAACACGACACAATTTGCATCACGTTTACTAGCACACCGTTATTAATGTCCAAATAAATTCAATCTTGTAATTTTGATCTTAAATAAAAAATAAATAATGAGTAGACCGCGGATTTCTATGCAAAATGAGAATTGGCCGCATAGACATTTGTTTCCTTTTTAATCATTGTACTCGGACGAAAATAATACAACAGCATTTCCAAAATCTTTAAATCTATTTTCCGTTTTGAATTTGATCTGGTCAGTTTTATCATAAACGCATAAAATCCGCGGTCTAATAATGAAGATCAAGTGATAATGAAGATAATGAGTGATCAAATCGAACAAGATTTGTTTTGCTATTAACGTAGATTGCAAATAACTTATTCATCAAAATGTAATTAGAGTTATGTAGTTCGGATTGAATTTGTTTCAAATCGAGAAACTTCATTTTACTCTAAATTTAGCGCAGGTAACCCTCGAGACTTTGATATCCCAACTAAACTATACAGATTTATGCATTCGCGGCGAGTACGCGCATGCAAAATCTGGTGAAATATTATTTCTAATTATCATTGAAGTTGTGCTGGTTGTATTTTTACGCGGCGAGTCCCCGAAGAATAAATAAAATAAATATTCCGCTGACCATGCCTCGGACACGGCTTAATGGCTTATGTGCACCAACATCTTGATAAACTACACGAAAAGTACACTAAAAATTCATTAATGCCAAACTTCGCGCATGCATAAAACATACAGGGGTCTAGATATAACAATAAAGTTCCAGAGTTCCGTTATTTACGGAACGGAATTTAGCGAAAATTAAACTGCAACTTGCATTTAAATGGGATAACATAAACCCGACGATGTTTGTAGTGATACTACCGGCGGTATTAGTTAATTCCATTAACATAGATTAACATATATTACAATATTTACATTAGAAAGTAAACAAAGTTAAAACTCTCCATAAATATGAAACAGTGCTCGCGCCGACCGAGCCCGGGTGGGAGCTTCACGATGGACGTCGATACCATAAATTACAGCTAACCCAGAATCATCGAGCACGCTAGTGATGGGCATGATCCTTCTCAATCAGTATCGATTCCAAATGGCCAAGTAAGATTGCATTTAAGGTACGAATACATCAGTATCAATGAGTATCCTAAAATGATATCCACTCAAAAACAATTTGATTCTTCGTACACACTTGTGCAAATTAATGTGGACAAGACAATTTTTATTCAACTTTTTTAATATTGTACTACACGATTTGAACTTTATTGTGAAGCTAGAGCAATTAGTTCACTACAGGATGTGAAAAGAAATTTTTTCAAAAATTGCAATTGATCGGAATTGTAGAAAAAAAATACTAAAAGTTGCATTTTACAACATTTTTCTGTGGGCCTAAGATATTCAAGTGGACAGTATGAATTACTTGAAAATCATGTGAACCTGTTTAACAGGCTGAGAATAATACAACAGCACTTTTCAATTCTTCTAATAGTTTTGCTGTTTTAGATTGCACCAACCCATTTTTATTATAAATGCATCAAATCTACTTATAACTTTTATTCGAAACATTTTCGCATGTCGTTTAAAATAACGAAGATATTCAAGTGGACAGTGTCCGTTTGACACACTGTATGAATTACTTGAAAATCATGTGAAAGAATTAGATTACTCCCATCGTTAGAGCACGCCTCCGCCAATTATTCCCTTTGCTATCCCCCGGGAATCCTAATGTTGAAATAGTTAGGAGCCGGTACACCCTGTAATCAAGGAAACATTAGTTTATGGTGGATTCCTATTCAATTGACACGATCCTCAGCACACTTTTGTCGTACTATCACCCGGGACCCACGGCAATTACTCGACTCTCCATTTTGGGACACGAAAGGAGCGCGGACAACGAATTACGGCTAAGGTGGGTCTATGCTCGATTTGCGTGAGAGATAATCGTCCCAAGAACAGGTTAGGTGATAGGCGAACGTGCAGAACCGGAATGAACGAGCGAAAAGATTGCGAGTATATTTACGATATGACGCGGGGCAAACTGTAATTTAATAAAGGCAGGTGGCTGCTCCGAAACCTAATATATTTAGGAAGTCTAATCCTCATGATTCTCCCCATCGAGTATCTGATAGAGTGATTAATCCTACTCTCGTCGTTTCCTTCGTTCCGTCCGTCCAATTGTTATTTCCATGCAAATCATTCGGCGCCAGCGTAATTTCAATTTTTGCCAGTCTCGACGTAATTACTTCTTTAATTCTTCCAATAGCCGATGTATCACATGCACACTTCAAACACTCTTGAAAATACTTGAAAGTAATGTCTCGATCAGCCGTGTACAGTGGTCGAAATAATGATAGTATCACTTCAATTTGTTCACATCATGTTGCGTTTAATGCAGTATTTTTGATTTTACTTATTCTTATTTATTCATTCTAATATAATTAACAAAATACACAGCTCAATTGAATAACACAATGTTAATTAATATCAATTACAAATCTTCTATTACAACACTTGAAATTTAGTTGCGAAATAAACTAATTATGTATCTTTACATAAAAAATTAAAAAAGAAGAAAATCCCTTGTGTTTCATAACTTCAAATATTCCGCGTGGAATTAATTCAATTAATTCTTTGTAATGTTTCTAATTTAGTTTCAGACCACGCCTCTCTAATCGCATTTTTCAATTCTGAAACATAAAATGTTTTTTATAATTTTTAAACTTTATAAATCTGTGTACTTACCATACAAAAACGTTCAAAAAATTGCACTATCAATAGTAATTTTTAAATATTTCTCCGCGAGCCTAAGATTATTTCGAATCTTGTACTCGATAATTTTCAAAGTGTTTTTGAAACAGATACCGTTGATAGTCGACTGACTGCTTTCACAATGTGTAGAATACATTCTTGCGAAATAAAAACAAATGCCACAGTACACTTCCGAAAACGAAAATAAAATTAGAAGCCGTAAACCAGCCGACACGGCTAGTGAACCTATCATTATTTCGACCACTGTACATACTACGGTAGTATTACGAGTTGATATTTGTTTTCAATTTTCACAAAAGTCTATCGAAATCACTTCTCAACAACTAGAACGCATGGAGAAAGTTAGTTGGACAGTGTTTCGAATGGTATTGTATGTTACCAGCTCACCATATCAATATTGAACGTAGTTTAACACTAGGTTTACGGAGGTCTAGAAATAACTATTTCACATTATTATATAAACATAACAACAATGTGTCTATCCAAACTTTTGACCATTTTTCCAATAGTATATACCCCAAGAAATAAATTTGGTAAATAATTCCTCAGGGAAGCATCTTTACAATCTTAATAATCGCAAATTAAGAATATTAGAACCCGTCATTTTGACTGGTCCCGTAAACCTAGTGTTAATAAACAGGTTAGCCAACGGAGAAATGGCGAACAGCGTGGTACGAAGTTACTTACATGCTGGAATTGCAATCGTTCTCAACAGGAAATCGAAACGACGTACGGGATGCAATTAGAAAACTTGAACTGTTTTAACGTGCTCATCGAGCCGTTTTCTAGGTATTCTCTAAGGTCCTCCTTAGCAACCTTTGATATCGCCGTTGAGTAAATCACGGCCGACGCAATTGCAGCTTACAAACTGTGTTCAGAAAAACGTTGATTGCATCATTGATGCAGTTACGTTTGTCTTCGAGCGACTCGAACATTGATAAAGCGTTTTCGTATCCTAAGGAAACGGTGAATAACGTTCATTATCGAGATTCGAACTGCTTCGTAAATTGATTCATTGATTGACAATTAGTCGATCAATCAAACCAATCGCGGTCATTTAGAAGCCCACTGGGAACTCGGCAATAATTTTACTCCGGGTAGGTTAGATCAAGTTCACTCGCTGCTGGCGACGACGTCGTACAAAGTTCCATATATTCGGTTCGCCTTATGCAATATTATTACCTCTTGCCAACTGAAGAGGAACCCTGGTAATAACTCTTCTGAACAAATCTCTCCAATCCCATTTTCCTCTTTTCTCTAACAATTTTCATATTACAGGGTGTACCAAACGTGTTGTACTTCCTTAACCCTTGTGTAGTCAACCAAAATGAAAGTATAGATTATTTAACCCTTTGCACTCGGAGCTATTGTAACTGGAAAATTAAACATTTCTTCCGATCTAGAATATTTCCATTGTCTATGATTTTTCTCTAGTATGATGGATATGAAATTGGTATAATACCTCATATAATACCTAAATGTTTAGTAATCGATTACACACCGATGTATTTAATACTGTAAACAATATTTTGAATAATGGTACAGCAATTTTTAGTGGTGCCTCAGAGGGGACAACCGAGTGCAAAGGGTTAAAACCTTTCTGTATTTAACATGTTTGCACAAATTCTCATTGTAAGACTATAAATTAATATATTAGCGAGTAAAGAATGGACATTCAGAGAAATTTCGTAATACTTTTTAGAGGAATATTAACAGATTGTTGAAAGAACCCGGGTATCCGGTTGACTACACAAGGATTAAGGGAGCAGACTCGTTCCCAGGATTGCAAGGGTGCGGGATGCGTCTTCTAATTTCTCGACAATGCAAAGATGGAGGTTTTCAGAAGTCGAAATCGCTAGATAAAAGATCAATCTAAGCCGCAATCACCTTCAAAAGTCCTACTTTTACGTTTACGAGGCGTAATTTGCATTATTCGG